>BMAO01026764.1:0-64009 GCA_019973975.1 Trichonephila clavata
TGTATATTTGAAACGTTTTACTACTTAATCCGTTAAAAATGACGTGCACGTGCTGCCAGAGGCGGATTAAGCGGGTGTCGGACCTGGCGGCCGCCAGGGGCCCCCAGCACCGGGAGGGGTCCCAAGCTTGATGGATTCCACCAGTGGCGTAACAAAGAATATTAGTGGCCCCCTGCAAACTCAGGTTTACCCCAAACCCAAATACATGTACAGAAATGGCCATATTATATATACAGAATAAAATGTTTTGGACAAAATGGATATGGTAAAAATAATTGATGAATTTCCCAAGGAGAAATCAAACTGTAAGCTCTTAATTTTTTTGTATACAGTTAAGATTTTTCTTTAGCCGATGAGTTTTATTGTAATCAATACATTTTAGTTTGAGAATTTAAAGTATATATATATATATATATATATATAAGTGACTCTTTTCACTATTTTAGTGGCTCGACTCTTGAGCCTATGGGCCTCAAACCTTTTACCGCCAGGGGCCTCCAACTACTTTAATCCGCCTCTGCGTGCTGCATGTATAAAAATATTAAGAAGTTTACTGGACTGAATGTTAGACAATATACATTGTTTGGGTCGTCCGACTACGTACTGTCTATTTTGTTTGTTTATAATAGGCTTATAGTTTAAATCTCTTTGTATGATTGATTGCCTTTTGAACAAGGTCTTAGCATAATTATCATCCTATATAAAATCCTTCAGTTAATATTTCATTGTTTGCTTTCAATCAGATTTACTGTTGATTTCCTTTTTCTTTCCCCCTCTGCTTTATAAATAGTTATTTAAATGAACATTTGTCATCAAACGGCAGAAGAATTATTGCAGACTACTAGACAAGCTAAAATATTGTTTCCTGCGTCTGTATTACTCACACGTACATTTTGTACAATGTCTTTGAACATATTTATTATTCCTTTTCTATTATTCATTTGAAAAATGTATGAAAAGCACATATTTCATATACAACGGACATTGGCTAAACATAATTGAATGGCATTACACAGTTAATTCACAGTTTGGTATGAAAGAAATAGAATAGCAATCTGTTCTCTTTGTGGAAAGATTTTTTCGATTAATATTTGCTGGAGCCTTTGAATCTAAAATTTTCAATCTGAATAAAATAAAATTTTATTAAAATCTAAATTACCCCTCTTGTATGCTTACTTTTAGACTTACATTATATTTCATAATTCCACTTACAGCTATCTCTGCAAATATTCGAATGCCTGAACTAAAGACGAAGCCCAATTTTCAAACAGAAAAATTGTCTCAATTTTCATGAAAATTTACAAAAAAAATTTTATACATATGTTGCGTTTTTAGAATTTCAAAATATTCCTTAAATAATTAATTTGTCATTTGAACATGTAAAGGGGTAACTCATTTAAAATTACGGTATAAGAGAAAAATGCTGAACACATTTTATAACAGAAAAAAATGTATCAGTTCAGGAAAAAATGCGTAGCATGATAAAATAGGCATTTTTCTGTAGCAGTGGTCTTCAATCTGTATTCTACGGAACTTTGTGATTCCACAAGTCAAAAGAATATTATATATATGCATGCATGGGTCCCCCTCCCAATAAAAAATTCAGCGCCGGACATACTCTCTTTTTAGTAAATTCCTGCAACTTTTATCATTTTATAATAAAATATTAAAATGTTTTTTCTTTATACATACTACCTAGATTGTGAGTATCCAGTTCATGATCTTGGGTTTCGTCAAATAATTTTAAGCTCTTTAGTGAAATATTTTGCAAAACTAAATGGAATGGAATGAATTGAACAATTATACTATAAACTCCTTTTTCCCTTTGTAATTAAAAAAAACTCCAACTACAAGAAAATACTTTTAAAAAACTCATAACATCTGTAAAATATTTCCCAGAAAAGAAAACCAAACCTCAATGGATAAATCGGAAGGCTTGCCAATGAAAAAAAAAGGAACAACTTATCGACATGTCAACAGAGAGAGAGATTCAGTTTTAAAATTTAAATATAAGCAGCAACAGCTCCTAAATTTGAGATGAAAATTGCAGAAAACACAGAAGTTTCTCACACTGTTATAAACATTTTAATGCCATTCTGTATGGGAACAATGCATTTACACTAAAAGTCTTTTTGAATTTATGTGTGAAATATATATCTATAGAAACAAATAAAAATGCGACTGCGCAGATAGCTTCAGTAGATCTAAACTTCGACAGTTTGAGTAAATAAATGTGTGTGTGTGTGTGTGTGTGTGTGTGTGTGTGTGTGTGTGTGTGTGTGTGTGTGTGTGTGTGTGTGTGTGTGTGTGTGTGTGTGCAAACACATCACCCATTTACTAAAATATTGCAAGTGTAGATGACAACCGGAGCACTAATTAATGCTATTAATGATTAAATCGCATTCATATTATGTTAAAAATTCTAATAAAAAATACAGTATTTTTCTTAAATTTTCTTTACTTGAAGTACCTATAACATGTTAATCTACTTTAAATACTATTTTAAAGTATATTCTTCAGAAGGACTTATTTTTTGGATGGGGTTTCCCGAAAACATCTTATAGTTCTAAGGGTTCCGTAAGTCGACAAAGTTTGAAGACCTCTATTCTATAGGATAGAGAAGCCGGAATACAGTACAAATGTTAGAATATTTTTTTTATCTTAATACATCCCAAATCTAGTTCCTGTTAATTAACATTACGCGAAGTCAAGCATAATGCGTAACTTCAAGGTGTTTTGCACATTTCTATATATCTGAAATAATAACAAAAATAATGACATCTGTAAATTACTAATAATATATATAATTATCTGATACTTTTTTGATATTCACGAAAAATGTGATTTATCTCTTAAATGAATCCTGTATGATCCTCTCCTTTAAGAGTAAAAAACCTATCATAACAAAATCGGGACCCCATTTCCAAACCAATTTCTTGTCAATTATTTTCCAAAAGAAGCCCAACGGCCACTTGGCTTCTCGTGTGAGAATGTCCAGAAGAAGACATTCACCACGCATAAATTGTGAGAGAAGTCAATCTTTGACCTCACGTAGGTCAAAGATTGGACTATCTGTATAACTATGCGAGAACTAAAGTCAACCGGACATAGTTCTCGCACGAGATCTTCCGACTTAGAAAACACAACCCACCTCATGAGGGAATGATAATCTCGGATATGGCCTATGTAAATTACCTATATCAATTGTCTTCCTTCGAAGGCATGGCTGAAATGACTTTTCAAGGGAGACAAAAAGGCGAAATTACGAATTCTAAGAATCTGGAGCTTCATCTTCAGACTCTCGTTTCCAGGCTTTCACCTGCAATGGATGTTGTTCCGCCAACGCTCGACTATAGAACATATCTACGAAGCTCAACGACAGACTCTTTACAATGCTCAACCAAGCACTTATTGTCTAACCTTAGCTACGTTAATTTTCAAGTTGTTAAAATAAATCATTATTGTTACTATTCTATCTTGAGCCCCTCGATAACGCAACCTGACGTATTAGATAACGGTTACACAAAAGCACAGCCGTCCCTTTCATGACATAAATTAACCAGTAACCCAAAATATATGATTTCACAAATTTGCTAAATTGTCTAATATTTAAAAAAAAGATTGTTCTTTTCAAAAATCATGTATAGCTATTTTTCTAAAATTCTTAAGTTTCTACTCGACAGAATTATTCAGCAAAAACATGAACTTATTTTTTCCCAGTTCTTACTATTAGTTCACACTCCCGTATATATATATATATACATCTTGTGTTCAAGTGTGAACGTGGTAGTCTAGTGGTCAAGGTATCGGATCGTGGCTGGCATGTCATGAGTTCGAGCCCAGTACCACCAAAGACTCGCCGTGTGGGGGAGCGATGCTCGTTAAATCTGTCGAAATCTCAAACGTCATCCCATTGGTGTGGTAGCTAAGAGAGAGGTTCCAGCTCAGGTGTCGTCCTCGTCACTTGACAATGGTTCAAAATTACGAGATCCGTCGCCCAAATCTCTCGTGTAGCTGAACAGTGCGACGTAAATATTCACTCACTCACTTGTTCAAGTTTTCAATTGTTAATAAAATACTTTTTATTCATCCGCTCAAATTTAAATAGATTTTCCAAAACTTGTAATGGTTGGCACTTGATGTAAATACAGTTTTTTCAAATATAATTCATTAATTAAATGTAATTAATGAATAAATAGTAACAAACAAAAATAATAGTCCAACACCAGATATAAAAAGGAAAATTGCTCGTTGTGTCCTTGTAATGCAATGGATAGCGCTTTGGACTTCTAATTCAAAGGTCATGGGCTCGAATCCTACCTGGAATGGCCTAATTTCTGAGAATTTGGTTTATGAATGGATGAATAAATAGTAACAACAACAAAAAAATAATCGTCCAACACCATATATAGACAAGAAACTGGAAAATCGCTTTTCTTTTTGCCACTTAATATTATGATTCTGTCATGTGTATATACATATTTATAATAATTGTAATTATTTAATAAAAAGTAACTAAAATGAAAATTTTCTTTGTTGACCTAAGTAGGAATTGACTTAATTTTTTTTTTATATTACTTGTTAAAAAGATTTTGTATCATTTATCATTTTAAGTTCAGGAAAGGAAACGTCTAAAGCAGTAGCAACTAAAAATACAACTTCTAATAAATTCCAAGAGAAATGCATTAAAAACTTTTAAGTGTGTAAAGAAATAAATACTTCCAAATCAAAAAGAAAATCCCTTTATAAATGTATAGATATGACTTAAAATTATGTACCTGTTTGAAAATTAGAACACTCTGAATCATGTACTTGTAACTATTGTTACTGTGTGTGTGTATGTGATTCTGTGAATTTCATGAAAAATAAATCACTTTAAATTCAAATTGCAAAGTATTGTCTTCGCACATATATTGTTTCATTTTCACTTCTTCAAAAAAGATGGGTAGAGGTGCTTCTAAACCATATATTCCAACTGTCCATAAAAAAAAAATCTGAATTATTGAAATTTATCGAACATATTTCGTGAAGTAAAAATTTTTTATTGAATTTCTGAATCGTCAATAATACTTTGAAATAATTTTCAATTGTATAAAAACATCAGAACTTCACGCTCTCCAAATGTTTTATGATAGGTTCACTTCAAAAGAAGGCGTTTTTCTGTGGTGTTACCATGCAAGTCTAATCTAAAGATTCCTCTATTAGGTATTCGAAAACTAATTAAATAAATGCAAAAACGTTAACTTCTAAAGTAAGATTAATATGGTATTTTTTGAAGATGTACATTTTATTAGTTACATTTATATAGAAAAGATAATGCATGACCCAAAGACTGAAAATTAGATTTCGCACAGTAAACTTTCAAAATATCTATTAATGCAGACGATCTAAAAATTCTCAAAAAATTGAATAAAATGAATTTTTTTTTCTGCCAAACAGAACTCAAACAAAATTTGAAATTTTAATTTAAAAAAAGCAAGAACTTTTGAACTGTACTTTAAATATAACGAAATTATGTACTTCATTTACAAAATTAACATTGTACATTGTGTTCTTTAAGTTCAGTACTATTCATTCTATAACATTTTATACGTTTATGCAATATATCTATCGATTATCAAAAAATGTAAGACATTTACACTCATACAATGCATAGTTACTACAGATATTCATTGCACTTTTGAAAGATCAATTAGATATTTAAAGCCAATTTTTCAAGTGTAAGGGATAATTATGAGAAACATATGCTTATATGAGTAATTTCAAGTAGAATCTCATTAATCTACTGTATAATATTCGTTTTAATGTACATACAGAGTGTCCAAAAACGTAACGCCAAGCACACACGGGTTGAAGGGGACATACCAGTTATAGTGAAAATAAAAAAAATTCCATATCCCTTGATTTAGTGATCACTGGTATATTTTTGAAAATGTGGAAAATTGACATCCTTGTCGTGATATATAACCTCCCCTAAGATTATCATCTCCCCGTCTACCGTTACTTGTTTCTGGACGTGTAGGCGGATTAACGAATTCAAGAGACATCTTTACAAATCACTATATTTATTGATACCTCTTAATCAAGGAAAGTTACACATACACTATTCAAATTTAAGAACAATAAAACACAGTGGAGAATGAGAAGGGGTAACTATTAGCGGAACTACGGAATCTGAACTGAATCCACGAAAGATCAGCACGTACAATTATAGCAAACACACGTTCACGTATTTACAATTTCTAAGTCACTAACCTGATTCCTATATTTCGGCAGGTCCGTTTTGTGGAATACTTTGATTCAGGTTGGATCGGATAAAAGCTAAGATCCACTCTCGACTTTACAAATTCAATCTTAAGCTCTTCAGCTTTGCTCGTCGCGTTACTTCATACTAAATTTGTCAACAACTGCGAGTTGATTTACCGATGCTTCAATTCACTTTACTTTAAAATTCTAACTCTTCACTTTACTTCTCTCTCTCTCTTTCACTTTCACCTTCCCACGTTAACTCGCGAAACCCGAACTTATATAAAATATCTCATTTGCATAAATCACGCTTTGGCTCCCGGTGGAGATTGGTTGAAATAAATCAAACTTGAAAGAATAATTGAGAAGATTAGTGAAAACCGTACAGATCCGTCACATCCTCCATCACATCATTAGGTACTGTGACCACTAATGTCTAATTTTACATTTATTGATTCACTTATGTCATCTTCCATAGCTCTACTACTAATCATTATTACAAATCAAACAGAACACTTCGTTAATTTTGCTAAAATTAACGTAGTTTGTTTGAGTCGGGGTTTATGAATATGAAGTCTCCTAACTTTGACTCTCCATATAAGAATAAACATAGCCTACTACATTCGGCAAGTTATTTCAAAAGATGGCCCATTTAGTTAAGATTCCAAGAAGGCACATTTTCTTCTTTCCTGTCCACAAGAACTATTTCCAATTTCTTTATTTATTAAAGTATCCGAGACTATGTTCAGAAACGTGATTTTGAAAAAGAGAATAAATAAATAATGATTTTGGTATTTTGTATCACCTGAATCAAACATACATATGAAATAGAGAAAACATACATATGAAATTGTTTTAAGAATATTATTACAATAGAACACTATTTAAATGAAGTGTTTTTTCATAAAAAAAATGAAGAAAGAATTACATGTATTCGAAACATTCTCTATTTATAAAAAACTGCTTCTATAACAATAATATATTGCCTATAAAGAGCTAAAACTTTTGTACAGAGCCTGAACTGAGATTTTTGAAGCATATAATTTAGAAGTGGATTTACTCATATTTTAATATATCAGAGAGTAGAGAAATTTTAACGAGAAACACTGGTTATTATTTCAATTAATAGGAACTCTGGAAAAAGTGTGACCCCTTGACGTCTGATGATGAATTTCGGAACAACCTATATTCAGTGAAAATCATCAACACGAAATTGAAAGGATTGAAATATTTTTTCGTGTTAAAAGATATTGCAAAAAAAAAAAAAACATATATTCAACAAAATTAAGTTTGTTAGTGTACATTTTATTTACATAGATATGTATATTATGATATATTTAATAAAAATCAATGACAAAAAAAACTTAATTCAATTTAATACAAAATTTTCGAGTTTTTTGATAAACAAGATATTTATTGAGATTTTAGAAAATAATCTGTTATTTTTCTTTTAGCATCAAAGAATCAGCAAATTGTTCGATGTCTTCCACTTTGTTATTCATTTCACTATTGGAATGTGCGTCTAAATGACTATACATACTTTTCATGATGTTCCTCATTTCGGATAACGTGGGAACAGGAGCTGCATTATTCATTTCATTTTCGTCATCCGATTCTGCATCAATGATAGTTTTTGAGCTTTGAACAAACTCCGAAATGTTTTTATTTGCCGTAATCGGGGATGTAAACTCATTATCATCATCTACAGCAACGAATTCTTCCGATGATACAGTAGGACACACACAGTCCAATATAACACAGAAATTAATTTTTTCAAACATTTCATTAAATGTCGGCTCAGTTTAATATCCTCGCCTTTAGGAAATCTTTTCGTGTTAAGTGATTTTTATTTCGTGTTAAGAAAAAAACTGCATAAAAATTTATTGTAGTTTGTAGGGACCTTTATGTTATTTCGTGTTAACCGATATTTCGTCTTAAGCGTTTTCGCGTTATATAAACCGAACTGTATATATTAACATACTCTACTGTATGTACTGTATTTTACTGTATATATTAACATACTCTAGATGTAGATGAGAAATTATAAAGATTTGGATAGTAAAAATTAAAAATTTGATTGTTTATTTGATATAAAATAAGATGAACTCTCTCTGCAGTAACCGTTAACATAGCAGGCTGAGTACTGCTTATCGAGGCGTTAGAACCAATTTTATGGCTAGCTAACCTATTCGCTTCTCTTTATACGTATCGTATGTATATATATATATATATATTATATTTTTTTTTTTTTTTTTTTTTTTTTTTTTTTTATATATATATATATATATATATATATATAACACTAATACTTAAACAAATTATCCACACAAAAAGAAGAAATCCATAAATCCATTTGAAAAAGTTTTTGTTACTTTCATCTTACAGTTAAAAACTCTTGGAATGAAAAAGATTAAGATCGTGTTCTAGAAGTTTCTTCGAAACTAATAGATTTCTTATGAATTACAAATGGATTTTTCATGATTTATTTTTTACATACGTTAAAGCGCGAATTATAAAAATCCCAAAATGGTTTTCACTATAAAACCTTTTAAAGTCCCAATACACTATTGTCATACAAAAACATTTATTATCTAAAATTTGATCGAAAAATCAAAGTGACACCATTTATTAGAAATGCATCTTAATTTTAGAATAAATTATATAGATATATATGTGTATATATAGACTTATTTCAATACTTTTCAACTCAATCAATTAAAAATAAAATGTATGAAACTTACAATCTAAATAAAAACAAGTTCAAAATACAAGGATTACTGTATAATTACGTTCAATAAAATTTTGCTTTTGTACTTTATAATACTCTTGAACGTATTTATCCAAACAATATTGAGACTTAAAAAGCGTGATTAAATATTGATAAAGTATTAAATATTTAAGACGATTCAGAATTAAATATTTTCCTAAATATTTAAATTATTTTTCTAAGTAAAATTCTTCTTAGTGTACGGAGATTCAACTAAGAAAACACACATTTTTTAAATACGGAGCAAATAGATGTTTTTTTCTAGTTTTGGAAAGAGTTTTAATGAGTTTCTCGATGGAAAATTTTCAAAATTGATACAACTTTTTTCAATTGAGATTTCATGTCTTTATACAATACAATTAGAGATTAAATTTATTCAATAAAATATACAGGAAAGTTATTTTTTTTTTACTTTAAATAACACTCACCTGTATCCAGGCTTTCTGAATCTGTCTAAAAATTTAAAAGAAAAAACCGATTGTGGACTAGTTGACTCTACATAAAGCATGGCTGTACAGTACTTCTAATTACTTAATTACTAAAATTATACTGTAAAAATATGGAATTTAATCGTTAGAAACTAATCAATCTGAAATTCTAATTTTTTTACGCACGAACATAAGAAATCAAAAAATTTCATTATTAAAATCTCTTATTTCTTTTCATATCCATTCGGTCCAGAAAAATAAACAATTTTCTTATTCACAATAGACAAAACACATGGAAAACTACGAAATGTCGTCAGAGCTAGACACTCTGTCGGCGAGTGATATTATGTTTTTTTAAGACACTATTCTTTGAACAGATGCTCACGGTGTCTTGATTCGTCACTCAATATTTGAAGCATTGTAAAAAGCAAGGCAAATGAACAGGTGTTCCGATTCTAAGAGCGCACGATTTAAAACAACGCTTGTAATTGAACAAGAAAAGGACCTATAATATGTGTTTTCCTAACAAAACCGGATTTTTCTGCTTTTTTTCGGAAACAGAGCAATGCCATTGTACCGCACAAAGAGAATCTTTGGAAGAAATAAGATTTTTTAAATATTGCAGATGGTTAAGGGATCACGTGATGTACAAATCTACAGAGCTAATAGAATTGAAACTTTTTAAACAAAATTTAAAAATTCTCTCTCTTTCTCTTTTTGTATGTAAAAGAAAAAATACATATTGATAGAAAATGAAGAAAACTGAATGTATTATTTGGGATAAGGAAGTCACAAAATAATAATTGTATAGAATAATATACAATTAAACAAACTTATTATATAGAATAATATACAATTACTTACCTTTCATTACTGATTACCATCCAAAATATTGTATAACTTATTGCATGTTAAGTTTCAATAATTTTATTTCATATTAGACTTCCTTTTTTATATTAATCCTCCTAAAGGATTATTTCATTCTTTAAATAAGCATTTTCCTTCAAACGCCATAGAATTCTACAAATACAATGTTACGTATTGTAAAATATTTAGTTCTATTTAAATTTCTTTTCTTTATTTTAAACTAATTTTGAATCGTCTATTGAAATTATACAGCAGTTAAAGATATTATTTAGATTGAAAATTCTCTTTCATATTATTATCGTCTGCTTTAATTCCTGCAACTTTAATTTATCTGATTGCTTAATTTATTGCAGATATTTAATCGTCTGTTCTTAAAGTAATGTTGCTTAAGTTGGCATCCTTTATAATTATTCTAAATATGTTCTTTTTTTTCAGTTGGGAAAAGAATTATAATGCATAATCGACGCTGATTGAACTTAATAGGTAATTAAATTTTGTACATTTTTGAGATATTGTCATTCATATAGAGATCGTTTTGAATATTTGAATAAAAATGGAATAAAAAGCGGCAGTAAAATAAATTTTTGCTACTTTAATCACGCACTCCTTTCCGAGTAAGTTTTCCCTCATTGCTCAGTTTATTTCTCTAAAAATTCTCTCCCTTCTGTATATTTTTTCTTACTTATTTAATTTAATATTTTACTCTTGATTACTTACACTAGTTTTATATTATTATTAGAGTCGAACTTCTTGTATTTCGTAAATTTAAATCTTAAAGTGGATTTATCTTTATCCGGGGTTTTACATTATTTGAATTTTAAAAAAGTTTGCAGCTGCAGAAGGCACTCACATTATCGGGTTTTAACGATCATTATAAGCTAATGATAAAATAATGATATGTAAATTAATTAAAATCATTGTATGCAACAGTTTTCATTTGTATTTAACAAAGTTGCAACACATGTTGAATGATTAAAAAATTCTCTAATAGTTTATTCGACATCTTTAAATATTGAATAAATTATTTTAATATCGGAAACGTTCCACACGCCGTAAATTTTTCGACCACTGTATACGGTTGAACAAACACTAATTATTTTAATAACGGTTTCTTTTTCAAAAAACTGTTGTCCAAGTATATCCAACAGATTAATTGTTATTGTAACACAATGTAATTATGCTTTCTCTGTAAATAACCTTTCGACCATTTTTCTCTCTTTCTTTTGGTTTATTTACATAATTTCTCTATGTCAACATCATAAACTGCGGAATACATTTCTCTTAAAATACGCAATGGTTTACAAGGTTAGGGCAGCAATTCAGAGGAGAAAAAATACAGTTGCCAAAAAAATAGAATGTTCTTTGTAATTTTGCAGCCGAATAAAGTTCGTGTGAGTAATGGCGGTTCAGCAACTAAATAGTATAGTGTTAATGAATTAATCAATATAAGTATTTAAGACCCAATAAAGAATTTTTCCATTACGATGTCCAATTTATTGTCACCAGATTTGTTGTTTATAAATTAGGTAAAATCTAAAATTAAATAAAATTTTCCTAGAGCATTTTTCTGAGTTAAGAAGTATAAAAAATGGGTTCCCTTTGTGTTAAGCTGATGTCACAAATATTTTGCGATAAAAAAATATCTATTCAACATTTTTCAAAGCTTTTCGCCTCAAATGATAGATCTTTGTTTTCTAATTCTCGAAACAAATTACTAAAAAAAAGTAACATTTCCATGAAAAATTCGAATTTTGTTAAATAAAGTTTCGAAAAAAGATTAATTTAAACATTTCAAAACTTATATATTTCGATTCTTCATGTTCGTGCATCCTTAAATCCAACTTTTTATGCACTGAAGGTCACTATGTTTTCATAGAAACAGTCTTTTATAATAATATATTCGAATGAAATATGTAATTAAAATTGTTCATAATTTTAAATTTTTCAATAAAATTTACGTTTTCAGCTGCTATTGGGGAATGTTATTCCAATAAACATCTCATGTGGTTTTTTTGTTACTTTTTTTTATTGAAACCAACATCAGGTGATCAAACCGTAGAAAATTTGTTTGAAAACACAGCCATTAAAGTATCCAGTAACAGAAGTTTTCTCACTATCACGGAACGGAGATTAATAGTTATGCTTGTTTTACGATTCAAATTTTAGTATGTCATGAATTTTAATTTCAAAATAACTTGGGACTTTTATGGGATAGGGCCAATATCGTAGACAAAAATAATTTAGTGAACCAAAAATTGGCTACATAAAAGAAAAGAACTAGTTAGCTGGAAACACGTGATTGCTTCTACCTTGTGGCAATGACGTCACATGAGTTTTTAAACTGATTGGCTAGAAATACGTGGTAGTCATGATCATGTGACTGTGACGTCACATGAATTGAGCCCATTGGTACTTCTACTCATAAGTCTAAGTAAAAAGGTTATCTTGTATTAGGAAGTGATATTTTTACATAATTTTATGAATATTGTTGCTGATACTTAAAAACAAATAAAAAAAGGTTTTAATAAAAGTGTTTTAGAATGGTTACAAAATTTTCACTAATGTGATGAAGGAAATTGTTTTTTTTTATTTTTTTCTGAAACAATATCTTCTTATTCTGAACTTCCAAATTAGTAATTCTTATTCTTAACGTTACTTATTAGTGATAATCAGTTAATAACAGCTTGTACTTGAAAATTTTACAAATTTCATTTTAAAAAATGATTTTTTTATGTGAATATGAACTTTCAAATGCATATAAATCCCCGTAATGATTTTAATTGAACATATTTATTTTTGGAAAGGTACTTAAAAAGCTGAATTCGATCCTTTTCTTTAAATATCATTTTAAGCTTATCATCATTTTATAAATCAATTCCTTGCAATTGATAGTTCATCGGAAGCTCTTCAATTGTATAGTAGAATAGATTTTGAGACATTGAAATATTTTTTGGCCTATCAATCAATATCCGAAAAGCGCTGCTTGTAACTGTAATTTATATTGAGAAAATATATCTACAAGAAATGCTTTTTGAAATGCGATTTTTGCTAATATTTGACATGGGACATCAAAGTAATTAAATTTGCTTTGTATAATTTGAAGTTCAAGTAGTACAATTTTCTGGAGATATGACCTTCCAATAGAATGCATTCCATTAATTAACAATGTTTTTGTTCCTGTAATTTAAAATTAAATTCATTGAGATATCCATTAATGTACCAGCAAATGTTAATATTTATAACCTACCGTTGTCAATATTTATTGTCGTTCGACAGTACTGGTTGTGGAACATTTTTCTTACTTAAAAAAAATCTCAATAACTTCTTGTTCCGAAAGTATCAATAGAATTTTTCCACAACTGAGCCATTGAACTGTTTCATTGTAGAACATCTCAAAGTATTCCAACTCAATATTTAATAAAAATTCCCGATACTGGCGGTTTTTAAGTCCATGATAACGAATAAAGTTACTTCTCACACAACCAGCCAATACCATAAGACAGATAGAAGTATTTAGCAGCAAATGCTTCTAAGGAATAATACAATGAATCCACAGATCTTCTGCACATAAAGTTTCTTCACAAGCCTTAAAAAATATTTCCAATTAATCCTTTTCCCATTCCACGCATATTTTTACCACCATCAGCTGTGATACACTTTAACTGATTCCATTGTAATTTGCACTCACAAACCACACACACACTAAGTTGTTTTTTCGACTTCCTTGAAGATACATATCTTCGTTTATATTTGATGCATACAAAAATATTCAAGTTAAATAACTTTTATCTCTTAAAACTCGGTATTAATCACCCGAATAAATAAAAACAGTTATATAGTATCAGTAACGTCTGTCGACTCATCATAAGTTATATCGTTTTAGTCGAAATACCAACAGATTGAAACAAAACATTTTTCCCTTAGTGCATTTATTCAGCTGCCATAAGTAAACTTGAATTAATTCAACGTCGATAAATTGTTTCTCCTTTATGGCTAATTCTTAAGTTCACTTTAGGCGTTGCTTAGTTATCAATTTTTGTAAATATATTTTTATAAATAATTTTTAGCTCAAAAGTACTCAGTATTTTTTCACATGACTGTATTGTTGCAAGAACGAAAAGTATCAATTTAAATTCTTTTTCTTGATGATTAAATGCTGGTTAAGTTCTTGATAGAATTTTTCTATGAAAAAAATTAATGCATTATTATGCATATTATCAGGCTTGTTTAAATTTATGAAGCTTATTAAAATTAATATATGTATATGTTGAATATTTTATGATTTTCTACTTGTTTATTGAAGAGGCTAATATTATAACTATTCTATAATCTGTACAAAATGACATAATTAATATTTTATGAACAAAATATTGGGTTTTTTTTTAACATTTATAAACCCCGTGCACCACCGAACGTATAACACGGGTGTAAACAACACAGACAGAAGAAAGGATTACAACCCAAACATCCATGCCTTCTCCGGGATTCGAACCCAGTCCCTGCGGCACCGCAGTCAGCTTCACTGACCACTATACGGATGGCAAAATATTGTTTAAAAATAGAATTTTGCAAATAGCATGAAGGAATCTATTACAATTATTATTTCATTTTTGAATTTATTAGTTGTAATTTTTGTATTTACACTGCTTTTTATCACAATTATTTCTAATTGGTATGCCATTTTATTATGCATAAATTTTCATTTGTAAGTTATTTAAAATACCTGGAGAACTCATGAACGTTGAATTATTAGCAATGTTTGTTCTGTGAAAGATCAATATATTGATCTTAGATGCTGCGGTTTTTATTAAAAATCTCTCTCTCCCTCTCTCTCTCCCCCCCTCTCTCTCTCTCCCCTCTCTCTCCCTCTCTCTCTACTATTATTTATCAATAAGTAAAAGTTTTGCATAAAATAAACTCTTTTAATATGAATTAAATATCAGCATTGATTCCCACAAAACATGACGAAACAGAATTCAGATTCAGAAAGAATACTTTTAAAGTATGAAAAGAAAAAATAATGGTTTCACAATTATCTTTATGTTTTGAACAATTCTATTTTAATTTCAGTCATATTTCTTCTGTTTTCAATTACATGTAAAATAAGATAATGGCATTCGTCGACAAGAGACTTTCATTTCAATCTAGTAAAATGTAAATCTTTTTAAAATTCTTTTGTAACACTATTTCTTAAAACTAAATTTATGAAATGTACTATGACATTACATGGAATTAATATAACATGAAAACGTATGTTGATATAAACAAACACGTAAAATGTCTACTTCATGCGTTAATATTCATTAAGTCTATATTTGCCTTTTATATACCTACATCTCTCTCTCTCTCTTTCTCTCTTTTCCTCTCTCTCTCTCATACACACACACTCACGCACACTTCAATAAATATTTATCAATTCTAGAACTCGTAATCGAAAGTATCTTATTGCTATGTTTGTAGATTTTTCATCTTTTTTGATCTTTGTAAAATTAAATCAAAGAAAATTATTAAATAAAATTTCGTTCGTATTTTGTAAACCTTTTTTAGTATTAGATAAGGGGGAAAAATCCATTTTGCTCTTCAAATTTATTTTTCCTGAAGAACACTTTCGATTACCGTAAAATCCGGTGTATAACGCGCACTCATACTTTTAAGCTGTACTTTTTAATTTTTAGGCACATTCGCCGTATAACGTCCACCCCCTTTTCTTACGAAGAAACCTAAAATGTACATGGGCAATGCTCTTTTGTTTTGAAGTCATTTATTCGTGGTATTATTCCAAGCTTTAGAAAAAAAATAGTATACTTCCAGAACTAGATACCGTTACGTTCATAAGGAAAAAATGTCATTTCTTTTAAATAAACAGTATTTCAATCTATGTAGAAGTCTAATATTTTTTCTATGCTCGTTTTTTTTTTATTTTTAAAGCTATCATCTTTATACCCGGCGTATAACGCGCGTCCGTACATTTCGATCTTATTTTTTGTGTTAAAAGTGCGCGTTATACATGCCAGATTTTACCGTTCTTAACGGAGGCACACATTCTTTAAATGCTCCCTGCTTTTCTTCAAAATTATTTAGGCATCCTTCACAACATATACTGAGAGTAAATTGAAGACTTGGATAGCATGAATACCAAGTGCATTAACGTTTTTTTTTTTTATGAAGAAGATAAAACTCAAATATTTATAAAAGATTTTTGAAATTCGTGAAGTTTTTTTTAGAAATCACAGGATTGATTAATACAATGTTGTTATAAAATCTATCCTAATTTATCAATATTTGTTATCCTTGCTATTTTAAAACTCGATAATAATTATTGCATCAATTCAATACAGAATTATTTTACCTTTAAGCATATTATTTTATTGCACTATTAATAACATCTAATATATTTATTATAAGAACAGAGAGGTATGCGTGATTTTCAAAGAGATTTTTTAATTTTCCCCAATTTTAAAGCCAAACAAGGGGGGGGGGGTAAAGTTTGTTAAAAAGTTATTTGTATCAATAAATACCATGGAAAGAAATTGAAATATTATTTTAAAAAATCACCGAAGTTTGATGCTCTTTATAGTGATTTCTTTGAGCATGTAATATGCCGGCATAATTTAAATGGGATATTTGTGTCTGTTTTATCACAGTCATATAAACTTAGAAGGGAATTTTGTACATTCTAAATAAACATGAATGTATATAAATTTCTTATTAATTAGTAATGCTTGTTCGTGTAAGGCTTAAGATTAAAATAAATTATGCAGAATGTGTATTTTTAAAAAAAAATACTTTGTATTTCCTAAGCTTTTCTTGACTAAGTAACAAATTTTAGTATCTTAAATAATATTTTTGAGTTATGAACCTCGCTCAAAGTAAAAAAATTCTAATTAAGTTTCCAAAATCTCAAGGGATTAGGAACTAGTTTTCATGTCCAGCGATTTTTCATTCAAGGCGGATATCTAAATTCTGATTTCACTTAAGATACATCGTGTTGCAAAGCTGATGGACAGCGTATCTGACGAAATTCAAACTTATCCCGTTAATATTGTTTAGAAGTTAAGAGGCAGAGTGCCAGAGATCAATTCACATTATTATGTGACCATAATTTAAAATTATGAGTTCCATTGCTAATAGCCTTCGTACAGCTTCTTAGTGTCGTTCAGAAACTTACCAATTGACCAAGAATTATATTAGCAAGAGTAAATTATTTAATTTTGCACAATTCTTATAAATTCCTTTACGTTTTATGTCAACAGTTCTTAAGCTTCCAATCGCCGCGTCTTCACTTTACGTATCAACCTAACATCGCGGACTCCCTAGATTTTGATGGACGATATCGTTATCGCATTGTCGGACTATGAATTCAATTCTTAATCTTTGCACATGTGTTTCTACTATATTTTTTTAAAATATTTCGTTATAGTAATAGTTATGTAGTTGCAAACAATAAAAAAACTAAATTAATTTTATTGATTGAAATACATGTTCTTGTAGAGTTTATTCATTGAGGACAGTTTAGTGATCAAGTTTAGTGTCTAGTTTGACACATATTTCATCTTTTCCTTTCAGATTTTGCAAAAGAAAGAAATCTTAACATTAATTAAAATACATTCGTGGATCCCATAGAAAAGCGTTGGGAATTCCAGGGGAGTCCACGAACTACAGTTCAACTAAGAATCACTGTTTTATGGGATTCAAGGCAATTTAGATGGTTATTTTCCCCTTTCAAATTATTTATATTCAGCTTATAGGGATCTACTTATTTGTTTTTAAAAAATTTTACAAATTGGGTCATTAGTCCCTTTCAAGAACAGGAAAAGGGGTGTCGAAATTCTTTCTTTTTTATCCTTTACAGTTGTTTTACATTCTCCAGTCAAAATATCCTTTGATAAAATTATGAAAAACACACAAATAATGTGTAAAAATTCTCTGTTTTGTTATCAATCGAGATTTTCCATTTTTAACTACTAATTCTGAAGCTTTAAGAGTTTTCATTAAAAGTAAAAAAAACAATAATAATAAATAAATAACACATTTATTCTTAAAAAAATCTGTAAGAAAAGACATCCATTTACTTTTTCAATGGACTAAATTCATGTGACGTCACGATCACGTGAAAACTGTGTCACGTGATTACGCTGCCGTTTGTTTACTACCATCGCTAGGACTATTTTGCTATCGCAGTTTCACATTGTACTTTTAAAATGTCTCATTTTGCTAAAATGGTTGTTCAATCAATACATGAAAATATGATTGAGGAAAAAAATCACTTTTTTTTCATATACCAGGGCAAAATATGAGTGTTTTGAAAGCATGTTGAAACGTGAGGATTATAAACCATCTCCTCCCTGTTTATTATGTATGCAATTACTTTGAAGAATATTTTCAATACCGACGCCAGCTTAAACCAAGCTTTATTCTCACTATTTTTGTCTTCACAAAAGAAACCTGTTCTAAAAGGATTTTGGAGAGGTGTAGACTTTCACAAGCATGTAAATACTTCAAAGCAAATTTTTTATTTTAAATAAAATTATATTTAGATCATACATAAGAAAGTAAAATATGTTAGTTAACTTAAGCAAATTTTTGTTTATTTTAAATGAAGTTATATTGAGAACATATAATGTTTAATTAACTTAAGTTTTACTTATTTTACGCATCTTCAGAGTAGTAACAGAGGTACTTAAGTATTTAATTATCTAAGATTCGAACACAAGAATCTGTTTATAGATAAATCATACTATTATTTTTTATAAACTATATGTAATTCAATAAGAAGAAAAATATATTTAAGACTAAAGATAATTAAATTGAATTTCTGATAATTATTGCACCTTTTCTGATGAAACATTCCCTTAATATTGTATAATAATTTTTAAAAAAGTAGATCAACGTATATATTAAAGGCACTTTATACAAAGACAATTAAAAAAAATTATTCAATTTGTCATAAAAAATTGTAATGCAAACTTTTAATATAGTTCATACTAGCATTAATAACATTAATTTGTGATCCAAGTGTCGCATACCCATGCATTATATTTAGTATCCCAGATATAAAAGTGCAATTTCTAATAGAAAACTATTCAGTTCTGCAAAGCATTGTACTAACGAGTAAAATTACAAACACATGTTTATTTAATGCATGTTTTTTTCTCTCAGGAAAGTTACAATTTTTTGCAATTTTTTTTTCGATACTTAATATAACAAGGTTTTTAAGCATTCTGTACACATGCATGACTGAAGGTAACTCTTTATTAATTTTAATGTGCTTAAAGAGCACTTGCTATAGTGACTGCAACTTAGAGAAAAGTATTGAAAACAGTTAATACATGTAGAAATAACTCATTATAATCATTTAGTTAATTATTAGCCCTGATTATGTACTTTTTATGTAATTAAATAACTCATAATAATGGATAATCACATTACAATTAATATATCCTGAAAATTATATGTTAATATGAATCATTGCTTTAACTAAAAAATGAAATAGTATTTTCTTTTATTACTTTAGACAATCATTTCTAAAAAAAATTTCAAACGTTTTTAAAGAATAATTACTAAGTAAATCAGACAGTCAAAGATGGAGAATGTTATTTTATTAGAAACATTTCAAATATCTTTAAATGCTCGATAATATTGTAAAACACATACATATATATAAAGTATTTATATGCAATACATTGTAAAAATAAAATTCATTTTCATTCAGTAACTGTTCCACAGTAAAATAAAATATTCATTCGAATTTTAAGTGTAGGTAGGCAAACTTGATGTAAATATAGTATTAAAAAAAATTCATTTTCATGACAGGATAAATACCATATCAACTCTAATATTTTATGTACAAAAAAGGGGGGGGGGAGGCGATGGAAAAAAATACACTTTCACCAAAAAATAATTATCTACATTTATCTAAAACTTTCCTATTACTGAAAATCTATATACACAGGCTTCAAGAAACAAACGTTTTTGCAAGTTTAAAATGTACTTCAAAAAAAAAAGATAACAAATCATCAAATTAAATTTGATCATTTCTAAAAATTGTTGCCTTTTGCGATGGTATCATTCCCCTTAAGAATATTTTAATTTAAAGAAAGAAATGACATCAATTTTTAACAGTAAATAATAATTATTAATAATTTAGAAATCAATAATTTGTAAAATGTAAAAATCAAAGAAAAATTTATTTAATTTTTGTAAGAATTCCTTTCACAAATTATCATCAAATTGTTTTACTTCAGAATAAATATTTTCTCTTGTCTTTGAATTATGAATTAAAATTATAAACAGACATTTTTTTTATATTATATACACTTAACTGACTCTATTTGATAATAATAGAGAGTTCTTTTTAATGAAACGATAAAATTGTTATTCGATAGTCAAACAGTTTCAAGTTTTTTAAAAGAAGTTGTATTGATCCTATATACTGTACGCCATTCTTGCGCAAACTACTAAATTAATTAAGAATTAAAATAACTATTAGCTGTGTACCAAGTGCTAGGATCCAACCTAAATAAATATACCAGCTAACACTATTTGAAGCAGACGAATACCTAATTAGATAAATAAATCAGATAAAAGCAAAAATTATATCAAAGAGTTGTTGAGAGTTTTTCCTAACAAATATATACACTAGAATAATGCATAAAATACAATATCATATATTTTAATTAGATAAATTAAAGCTAAAGAATGTCAACAACTTGCATATTGGATTCTACCATGGTATTGAAAAGCACGTGCAATTGTTGCCCAATTTGTTCACGTGATTACTCGCTTGGTGCCAGTCAGTCGCGAATTTCCCCCATAGAAATAAATTTTGAAATCGTATTGTTTTTTTAACTGTTCTCCCATAAACACAGTATCAGACTAAGAACTACGTCAATGAATAACCTATCTTTAAGCACTGTTATACAAATTCACACAACTCTTCAAATTTTTATGAAGAAGTTTACTCCTGCTTGTATAAGAAAATGTACCTAATTATTTTTAGCAGATCGAGGGTTTCTTCATAATCTGATAATCTTTTTCGACTATTCAATCTCTGAATACTTCATTAAATTTCGTAATAAAAGACAAAAAGTATTTCATACCTGATATATATATATATAACTTCGGAAAGAACTTGAATTGCTTCTCAGGAAAAACGTAATCCGTATAATCCTTTAACATCTCTAAGATCTAGTAAATTCTTTCAGTATATAAAAATCCTTATCCAAATTAATTTTTAAGAAATCTTCAATTTTTGCATACGCACTCATTTTCTCTAAAGGCAGTTCTAAGCAAATGATTTTTCTTGATTACTACTACAGAAAGAAAACATGCGCACGCACACACACACAAATAGTTGAAGAAAAAACAGCTAAATGAATTAAAGAAAGTTTGACTGTCAAATACTGTTTTTGTAGTAGTTTTGTATAATGGATAAGTAATTCTTTGTAGAATAATAATATTCTGTCAAATAATAATGATAAATTAATAATTTTCTATAGAGTAGTTTTGATTAATTCCAAACTTATTTTACGTAGGAGACATACTTATTTTTGAAAAAAATCCTTAAAGTGACTCTTACATAACAACCTAGTGAAAGAAAGAACCTCAAATTTTAGTTGATACAGTCAGTTGCATGAAACTGTACTTGTGATCAAAGAAAGAACAGTTTAAGAATTTTTCTTTAAACTGGATTTAAAGGAGAAAACATTATGACAAGTAAAATGGAAAATCTCTTGCTTTTTTCCCGTAAGAAATAAGAAAAATAGAGAATAAAAATCAAAAACTGGTTTCTCATGCATAATAATCTGTCTAAATTATGGGAAATGTATTCGTCGGAGTCACTTGCTAGATGTTATTCGCGTATTTTCAGCATTTTTAATATTGATAGACAAATTTCCCAGAATGTCTGACAATACATTTCCTAACAGTGCCAAATCATTATTTTTGATTGCTTAGAAACCATATAAATTTTTTTCATATCAGTTTCTTCACTAAAAATCACAATAAATACTAATCAATAAACAAATTCAATATCTTATCAAAATTTGCAATCATAGTTCCTTATATTTACCTTTACATACTAATTAGACTAAATTATGCCTTTTTCTGCATCATTTATCCCTGAACTACTATTAATTCATGAAATACAAAATGAAATATCCTCAAAAAGTATTTAATTGAATATTTGAAAAATTAATTATACTAATCTTTAACATATTCACTAATTGCAACCTTTAAATTCAAACATTTCCAACTTAAATTTAGACAGCTTTTCTCAAAACCTTTGATAAAAACAAATTAACATAATAATAAATTCTAACATAAAAAAAGACTTGAATTAAATTTTAAAACATAATATAATTATTATTTTGAAAAATTAATAATTAAAATAAAAACTTATAAAAAATTACGCGACAAAAGTCTTCCTACGCTTAAAAAAATCTCAACATTGCTTTAAATATTGTGCTTCTTTCTTTAGTGCTTAGTAGGATATCTTTTAGCATCCACAGCAACTTTTAAACATCTTGATATAAATTTCATCAGTTTTTTGTAATTTCTGCAACGATATTTTTCATTCCATGTGATTATTGCTTTTACTTCACATTTTGTTTTTTATATGTCCTGTTTTCTTTTTTTTATTCAAATTATCATCAAATATGTTCTACTAGTCTTAAATCAGGGAATTTATGAGGTTTTTCAGAATTTGGGGACAGTTATAGACACCAGTAGTGTACATTGAGAACAATGCGCTTGGCATCATTATCACGTTAAAAAATGAAGTCGCCTCCAATATCCAAATTTTGGACGAATAATTTCAAATTGTTCTTTAAAATATTTCAATAGCATTAGTGATTAGCAATACTAACAAAAAATATCAAATTACCTAATCTTGAAGTTGACATACATCCCCACACAAGAACACCTCAATCTCCATACTGAAGCATGCAGGTGGTGGTGTTTTTATTCCAACAAATTCTTTGTGTGGTTTAAGTTTCTCATTGTTTCTTTTCCAAACTATTATGTGCCCGTCGGAAACAAAAATTTTGAATTTTCTGTCATCCCTACAAATTTGCTATCAATGTTGAATTTTCGGAAACTTAATCCCAAGAATCTATTTGGAATAGTGAAGCATGAAAGTGGAGATGTTCTTGTGTGGGAATGTAAATCGTATTCAGGATTAGGTTATTTGGTATTTTTGAATGGTATTGTGAAACATGAGATCTATTTAAATATATGTTAAAGAACGATTTGATATTATTCACCCAAAATTTGGATATTGGAAGTGACTTCCTTTTTTAACGAGATAATGACGCCAAGTGGACTGTTCTCAATGTACGCCACTGGTGTATCTCGATAACTTTTCCCAAATTCTGAAAACACCTCCTAAATCCTCTAACTTAAGCCCAGTAAAACATATTTGATGAGAATTTGAATTTTAAAAAGAAATCATATATAAAAACAAAACGTGAAGTAAAAACAATAATCACAGAAGAATAGAGGAATATCGATGCATAAATTACAAAAAGTTGATGAAATCCATACCAAGACGTATAAAAGATGCTGTGAATGCTAAAAGATATCCTACACTAAGAAAGAAACAGAACTTTTAAGGCTATTTTGAGATTTTTTTTAAGTGTATGAAGACTTTTATCGCTAAGTTTTTTAGTAGTTTTTGATTATTAGTTTCTTAAAATATCCCTTTAAGATCCAACTCGCATGATCGTGCGGGTAAGATATTTTTATACGTTTTTGCTTCTGGAATAGTCTAAAAAATGTATGTATAAATGTATGTATGTAAGAAAAATTTGAATCGAACGATTGAGCGGGTTTGCAGAAAGTGTAAAGTATCAGTTGTTAAGATGGTGGTTGTAGTCCGTATTTTTTTAAAGCTGCAAATCTAGCTTTGTTTACAAATACAGCAAAAACACGTCTTCTATTTATATGTCGTAAAAAGGTAATTATCGATATATTTCTAATTGCTTAGATACAAATTTTTGTCTTAATGTTTAAATAATTGAAAAATAATAAAAAAATAATGATTATACTCTATTATAATGTTGCTTGTACGAATCAGGATTTCGCTACCAGCACAATCGTGGGGGCTGGGCGTTAATTGAGACACTGCAGCTGTAAAGGTAAGTGGGTTTACTTTTCTGCTTCAATAATTTTGATGAAAGCCAGCATTAAAATGAAATATATAGTAATAGAATTAATACCAAATTTTCTTGGGAGTCGCCATGGATGAGTCATTTTTTTTCTATTGCTCTTTTTTGCGATTAATTTTCTTTTTCATATGTTTGTTGAGGGGTATGGCATTTTTATCTTCTACACAGATATCTGCATCCATATCGCTTCTTCCTCCCCTCCCCCCTCCCAGAAAAAAAATTGGGGGTTTTCGATGGGAGTTGGTAAGGTCTCGTTTTAATCGTTTATTTTTTTAAATAAACTTTTTTGATGCATTTTATTATTTTCCATGAAATACTGTGCTAACTTTTAACCAAAAAGTTTTTCAGGTATCTAAAAGAAAACGAATTCTCTCACAAAAGAAATTTTACAATTGAGGAAGAGATTAGATTAGATCCTTAGAGATCTTTTGGATGATGACTATGTGACGGATCTTACGGTCTTCACTATCCTCTCAATTATTCTTTCAATTTTTATTTATTTCAACCAATCTCCACCGGGAGCCAAAGCGTGATTTATGCAAATGAGATATTTTATATGTTGGGTTTCGCGAGTTAACAAAAAGGTGAAAGCGAAAGAGAGAGAGAAGTAAAGTGAAGAGTTAGAATTTAAAGAAAAGTGAATGAAGCATCGATAAATCAACTCGCAGTTGTTAACAAATTAGTGTGAAGTAAGGGACGAGCAAAGCTGAAGATTAAATTTGTAAAGTCGAGAGAAATCTTAGCTTTTATCTGATCCAACCTGAACCAAACTATTCCACAAGACGAACCTGCCGAAATATAGGAATCAGGTTAGTGACTTAGAAATTATAAATACGTGAACGTGTGTTAACTGTAATTGTACGTGCTGATCTTTCGTGGATTCAGTTCAGATTCCGTAGTTCCGCTAATAGTACCCCTTCTCATTCACCACTGTGTTTTATTGTTCTTAAATTTGAGTAGTGTATGTGTAACTTTCCTTAAAGGTATCAATAATATAGTGATTTTTAAAGATGTCTCTTGAATTCGTTAATTCGTCTACACATCCAGAAAAAGTAACGGTAGACGGGAGATGATATCTTAGGGAGGTTATATTTTACGACAACTATGCTGGGGGCAAAGCACATGAAAGATCCATACTCGATGGAGAATCAAATTCAGATCAAAGCGGTGAAAAAAATATGGAAATATTTGTTATATAAAGACAACTTTGGATCATCCTTTACCATCAAAATCTCTTGAACCCATTCATTTCATTATTATAGTTGAAGCAAATTCTTAGTTTCAGTAAGTACAAAGTGTAATATGAAACGAAATTCCACCAAAAATTCAAAATGGATCTCCTAAAATTTAAGTTAGAGATAGCTGAAGCGTTAACAGCAACTAACCCACTAACAAAAGTTTTTTAAATGATGAGGAGGATAACAGTGTTGCGTGTAATTCCTCCCGCAATAAGCTCGAAGTATTATAATCCGCCGATTAAAAGACCTTGCCAGGATAAAAGTCATGACACGTACAGACATTTTTGATGTGTTGAGGACATTGCAAAGCCTCGCAAGTGCAGATTTGAAAAATACGAAAGCATTTCGAAAACATGCTGTGAGAAACGCAGTGTTTATACTTATTGGAAGCAAAAATGATGCTTTAAAGATTTTCATAGTAAATAAATAATGAGTCAACAAAATAATTAATTATACATCAATAATTTCCTTACTTGTAACAATTTTAGTTGGATTAAGTTTGTTTCTTCTATCAACTTAGAGCCAAAAAATGTATAACTCGTAAAATTTCACAGGTGATGATTTCAAAGAAAACGCCCAAACAGCACGATCATGCGGGTACCGTCTACCTTCCAGGGTAAGAGCAGGAATTTTTTTTTATTCCTTTTCCTCGTGTCATTGGGGTCCATACAGTATTAATAACCAGTAGAATTCAATATTTAAAGATAAAAATATTTCGGGTCTCAAGGGGATAATAATTATAATATGTTTTAAAAATTGATTATGTTATTCGAACAAGAACAAGTTGCAGATATTATTTTAAAAAAGTACATTTTTCCGATATATTTTTTTATTAGTCGAAAACATTAAATTTTATAGAAAACTGTAAGTGCACCAACACTTTTGACGCCCACTGTATATTAAATTTTCAAAACATTTCTTCATTTGCAACTATGAAAGATTTGAATTTTTGCAAGTGATTTTTCTCCTTATTAATGACATCGATCGCCGGAAGCCAATAAACTATATAAATATCAAATATATATTTTGCAGGCCATAAGATATTTTTAATTCAAGTTTTTTTTATGTAATCATTTAGTATAAGTTGTGGGAATTTATATAGATAGAAAAAGTGATATTGCCTTTTCATTTAGAGAACACCAATCGAAGTTCAAGTTTATAAATGACAATAACTCACGCTCTTCTTTTCCTTAATGAATTCTTACACTGAGATATGGAGTATTTTTCAAATATTTATGATAAGCCCTCAGAGCATGCTATAAATCAAAAATAAAAATTATACAACATACCTTTGAAAGAAAGTATCATTTGATGGCAAGGGAACAAAATGTATATATAATCATTCATGAATCAGATTTTCCATTCATTTAATAATATATCCAAACAATAAAATAAAAGAAAGCTTTTTAAAACTATTTTATTGAATTTATAAAACTTGATAAAGAGATAACTTAATATTTAAAGCACTTGTATATATTACGACAAATAATGACAAGTGTTTGATCCAAACGATTTTAAGCATAATTTGAATAAATGACAATTCACATTACAATTGATATCCTTATTAGCTAAACATCCTGCGTAACCGGTATAAACTGCTTCCAGATTATCAAAATAATCACCCTCATTTTATTCAGGGTTAATTTTTCTCTAAATATAGAAAACTGACGAACTTCCCTTCTGACACACAAACATTCATCCGGCGAGCTTTGACTTATCTTAAATTCCCCTATGCTACTACTTTCGCTGCTGATCGAATAAAGGTCTTTTTTTACAATCATTGGAATCGTTTTTACCTTTGAACAGTACGTGAAAGCCATTTTTTTTAAATTCATACAATTACATTGATATTGGTGGTAAGATTCAATAAATTCAAAAAATATCAAATTTAGAGATCTTGCTTCTTACAGAATTGAGTAAAATTTCTTCCTTATTCCTTGTAAGTGAAGAATAATGCATATATTTACGTAGTAAATAATGTAATGCAAAAGTCTCCTTTTAAAAGATAAATACCAAATATAAAATTCTTACCCCTAGTTTTATCAACTTTTCTGGATAAAATGCGAACCTTAAGAATAATTATAATACACATGATGAGATAGACAAAAGCCCACAAGCACGCTTCAAAAATTAATGTGAAATCATCAGTTCTATGTGTGACGATGCAATTTACTGCAAAGTGCCAGTCATAATGAGGAACTTTTTGAAGTAAAAAAGGTATTTCGAAATGGAAGAATTTTACATTTCAAAAACTCAACCTACAGCTGTTGCTATAGCTTAAATATATCCGAACTGAAACAATACAAATATTATGCAATAATAGACTATATAAGATTATTTCTTTTGTACATTTTTACATATGCAACTTTTGTAATATGAATAATTAAAAAGTATTTGCTGATAGCTATGGAGATAAAGTTCAACTATACTATTCCTGTTCTCTATGTTTTATCTAAATTCAAGGATAGTGTAAATGACATTCTGTACTTTTTAAAACAAATTTCTTAATCGTGACAAGCGTTTTGCTGCTAACTGATTCGCTCATCCTATTCAGATTAGCTAATTTCAGCTTTTTAAGTTTGTCATGGTTTTTTAAAACACCGTAAAAGACATCAAAAGACTTAATGTGCTTTGGATATCATCACAGCACTTATTATCGCAATGAACTGTTTTAGTTTTGTTATATTCGAGATTTTCTTTAAATGTACACAGTAAAAAAATGATTTTATGTCCTGAAAATAAAGCTGAATTCCTTATGTTAAACATAGAATCTGAACTGAAAAAAACATAACTCTTTTGACGTTTCTTTTCCTGTGATTATTTTGAATTAACCATTTAGATCCTATTTAGATCAGTGCTTCTCAAACTTTAAATATTTGCGACTCAATTTTCAATCTCATCATTTTCATTGCAATACAATAACAATGCCTCAATACAATAACAATGTATTGAATTCAATAAAATGTACTTTGATGCTAAAGCTACAATACGATTTTAATCATAAACCATACAAATTAACAAGATAAGTATTAAATTTTGTATATGGCAAGCCTATGGGAGACACTAATAATTATTAAACTTGTTTTTATTTAGTATTGATAAATTAATTATCAGTACTGATACATTTGCAGTACTGAGACATTTACATTATATCAGTGTAAATGCGTATTTAATTTTTATTATGTCAGAATGTATTTTGTTTTGCTTCCTTAAGTAAATTAATACTTTTTTAAAAACTTTTTTCTTTGTTTTTTCAATATTCTCACGCCCCCCACATAGGGATATACCCCCCATAGGGATCCACGTTTCACAGTTTGAGAAACGCTGACCTAGATTATACATTTCGATTTCCTGTCTTTTCATATGAAATGTGATAGTATTATAAACACACCCCTTCAAAATATTATTATTTTATTCAAATCTGCAAAAATTCATACATTAGCAATTCAAAAGAAAAGTTATAGACAAAAAAACTTTGCAATAGTAAATAATTAAAAATTCTGCTTCTGAAGTGAAAATTAAAGTATCAAAATAAGCCAAAATGTGCAGGGGAAAATTTAAATTATAACTTCCAAATATATATGGTGAACCAAAAGTCTTTTGACCTGATTACATAAATATTTATTGTGCTCAAACTATTATAATTAGACATAAGCTTGTTCGGATATATTGTAAATATGGTTATGAATTTTTATGTAAGACCATTTGCCTCGGTAAATTGCAACATGTGCCCCCCCCCCCTAGTAGCTCTGAGAATATCTATAGGTGGTATTCCAGTTCCCTCAAGTGTTCATAAAGTGTCTTCTGTTACGCGCTGCCTTTTTTCTTTGAACATTTCATGCCATCGCTTTATTGATTTTACATCAGGAGGACTGAGTTCTTTACAATATCGAAATTTAAGCTGAACGTTAAAGGATTAATTCGTTTCATGAATCTAAAACAAACATTGGGATTTCTCTTGAATTGGTGCCTTTTCGACTGAGCATGGTGTCTTCCTTGCAAATGCTCCCCTGAGTCCCTCTTGAATTGTCCCCTGAGTCCCTCTATTGCACCCACAAAATTACTAAAACTGATATATCCAGTACATTGTTATAAATCGGGCAAGATTGTTGGTTCACCTTATATTTGTATTTGTTAAAGTTAATTTCTTTATCCATACATTTCTTATGTACCGTAAAATCTGGCGTTTTACACGCATTTTTAACACAAAAACTAAGATCGAAATTAATGGGTGCGCGTTATAAGCAGGATATAAAAATGAGAGCTTTAAAAATCAAAAAAGATAAGCATAAAAAAAATGAGATTTCCACATATATATAAAAACTGCTTATTTAAAAGAAATGAACATGTTGCACTATTCTAAAAGTATTCTTTTTTTCTCTAAACCTTGGAATAATACCTCAAATAAATGACTTAAAAACATAATAGCATTCAGCACGTACATTTCGGGTACTTTCGTAAAATAGAGAGTAAGCGCTATACGGCGAATATACCTAAAAATTAAAAAAAATTCCTCTTGAAATTGTAGGTTCGTGTTATACGTTGGATTTTACGGTATTTGTTTGCTTATTAATTTCTTTCCTTTTATTTTCTAGCCCTTAATTTCCATCGGACGATTTTTTTTTCTTAATGAAAAACTGATTATATTATTTATATTATTAAAATTCCAAGCATTAGTTTTAGTATTTCTTTGTTGTTATTGGTAATTCAATTCAAGTACTCAACTTGATATAAACTTTATTTATGCTCCTACATCACTATTTTTCTCCACTTGTATTTAATGGATAAGATAAACGTATTTTTTACTCTTTGTTTTCTTTTTAGAATACGGTGAAATAATCTTCAAGCATTCAAGGTACCTGAAGAATTTACAGCCATGTAAAAGTCCTCCACGCAGAAGATATTAATACGTTGCTTACAGTTTTGTAATTCAATAGTTAATCAGAAGAGAAAACGAAGGAATTAGTCATGTGAATGAGTTATAAAGTGACAGGGAGTTTTTTTCATCTTTTTCTTTCTATTAAATAAATAAAAAAAAGGATATAGGTTTCATAGTACAACAATTTGAAGCAGAAAGGTATGATAAAATAGAGCACATGTAAAACACTCATTTTTTTTACATGGTTTTGAAATAACACGGTCGGAAGAAAAGTCTTTTCTGAGCATGGATGATTAATTCTAACATAGTTTTCGATAGCTGAATGTCACTCAAAAGGATGAGAACAAGGACGCTTAAATACCTGTTAATTGAAATTCTGTGGATCTTAAACTTAACAGAAAATCATGAAAAGAATTTTTTTTAAATATTTATTCAAACAAAAACACATCTTAAGAGCCCAACGAGATTTGAAGACTTGCTTAACTGGGTACCAAAAATTATATAAAAAACATACAAAGGGTAAATTGTAATTAATAAACAAATGAATAACTAATTCCTCATGAAATCATCACAATAAAATATTTCTGAAAGCATTTCAGCGGTTCAAAATATCATTACTAGAATAAAATCTTCATTTAGAGTCAAAAATAACGAATGTGGTATATTATTTTAGCGCGATCAAAGATGTTGATTCAGCTCGTATTAAGCAAATGTGTTTATTATTGACAAGTAATGATACATAATTAAGCAATATTATTTCTAATATTTTATTTTATTTTTATCTTCTTGAGGTAATACAAGGTGTAACAATTAAATTCCCAGATTGCGCTCGCCCTAACCGTTAGGCTTGATGTGAAGGAGTGGGAATGGAATATAGTTGACTTTCATCTTTCTGGTGCTGAAGGCACGTTATATTCCATCGCTCTATCTCAGAGGTGGGCAAACTTTTCCAGGGTTTCGGGCTACTTCTAATTTTTTCAATATATTACGGTCCACCCAGTATCAATGGCCCACATAAAGGAGGGGGGAGGGTCGACGAGTATGGACCCACCTTCATAGCCCATGATATTTTTTTCGATCGTTTATAATCCCATGTATATAGTACGTAAAATTTAATTACTTGTCATTGATAATTTTTTTATAAATTAATGCTAATTATTTATTTAATTATTTATATCTTACTGTTTTTTTGTTCCCGATAATCTACAAAATGAAAAAAAAGGTTAGGAAGCGTATTGTGGTAGAATATGAGAATGGTACACACTCGACCCTGGGCTACCGCGCTCTGCACCCTCTTTGAAAAATTAACGAGTCCGCCCGCTGCCCAAGGTCGTAGGTGTGGTGAGGTAAGGAAAACGTCAACAATATTTATTATAACTTATTAATAAATACGGAATATATGTACTGACCTAAGTAAATAAAATGAAAAAATCCCTTTTTTGGAAATTGCGTTTAAAGGAAAACACAAAAGGCAAACATAATAATAATAGCCAAAAATATAATAATATCTAATGCTGCATTTATTATCAAACAATTCAAAACACATTAAAAAATAAAACATTTTCATCTTAGTTAGTTCTCGTAATTATAGTCAGTAGAAAACTCAGTCTGCGTACTGTCAGCCATCTTGAATAGTTTCGTATACAATTACTAACGGCTAACCTTCAAGGGGGTCACTCCAAATTGGCTTGGTGGTCCACCGGTTGATCGCGATCGACGTAATGCTTACCCCGGCTCTATATAGTTCAGTTTGTTTTTTATCCTTGTTTGAGAAAGACGTAGTTGTGTCGAAGTGCCGCGATCATGGTAAGCGTAAAAGTCCAGCTGCGCATAAATTTGAAATTCCTCGTGAAATTTTTTTAAAAAAAATTGTTGTTCTTTTTTGAATAATAAAGGCTTCACACCTTTCTGGACAGCACAATTTATTGAGGACAAGCAAATAAATGGATAAAATTATAACGAAATTAGCACACAGCATAAAGTAAGATCATCGCACTCAGCGTATAGATTAGGTCCCCGTGGAAGGAATGTGTGGGAGGAAGCGGGAAAACGCGTGGGCGCATCACACAGACATACTTACGCCAGAAAAAATAGTTCATTCGCTTCAACTCAACAAAAATTCTAATGGAATTTTTTAAATTGTTAAAGGAGTTTTGGAGATAGTTGCACGTTTCTCACATAGTCAAATTTTTGAATGGCATTAATGATTTTCAGAAGATCAGGAGGTTGCTGAAGATGATGAACTTTCTGGTCGATCTGGGACATCAATAATCGGTGAAGCTCCTCGTTTTTGTTCGATATTAATGGCATCATCGTGATTGAATGGGTGCCTCGGGGCCAAACAGTAAAAAAGCAGTACTACATTGAGGTCCTAAGAAAATTTAGAGAAAGAGTGAGGAAGAAAAGGCAAGATCTGCAGAGCAACAACGCGTGGATTTTGCACCATATCAGCACCTCGGTGCACATTGTGCTCTCCGTAAAACAGTTCTTGGCAGAACAAACGCATTACTGTGCTCGAACATCCACCGCACACTATATTATTTTAAGAGAATAAGTATATAAAAGTATATAAAGACACATATCTAATAATTTATATAATTGGCTTTTCCGGGCGCTTTTTATGTATGGTTTTCTCAAGTTAAATAAAGTTTTTATTTCCTCTCACGTAATCTTGGAAATCGTAGCGCACGCTCCCCTCCCCCCTTCTTATTATACAATTTGCATCTTTCCCGCATGATTTGTTGTATGACTTTTGAAAGGGCATGTATATCGAGTAAAAAATAGATCTAGAGGTATACTTTTTTGGTTACATTTCTTTAAACTCATTTTTTTCTGATATTTAGAGGTATTCCCATATTAACTTTAAGGAATTTTATATTCCTGTTATCCGAGCTGTATCCTATAATAATAGTAGTAAACCACAACTGTACGTTTTTCAAGAGATTTACTTCTAAGAGGTACGCATAAGGTCCCAAGTAAACTATTGACAAAGAAATAATTGTACACTTTTGCTAAATATTAGAGGGGAAGGAAAGATGCCAACATTGTTTTGCTTTCGAGTTTTTCTTCTTTGTAGTGAGCAAAATCACAAAAAAATGAAGCAATTACTATACAAACTTAGTTAACTTTTGAAATAAAATTCGTAATGAAACCGATACATTTGTATTGGTTATAGGGAAACTCATTATTTACAAGAAATTACTAACATATTTAACAGTGGCTCATACAAGGATTATTGAAACACATACTCCGAATAAAACCTTACCATTACAAGAGAGGTTTCTAAAGATTTAGCAGATACATATATTTTTAATAATTAGCTGTACATTGCTCTTAACCTTATCTACTCGACATTAAAATTTATTTAAAAAATCTTATTCTATTTATCAGTGATTCAGAAACGTAACTGAAAAAAAAAACCACCTTAGTGCACAGAAAAGCAGAAAATGTTTCAATTCTTTTCATTGCTTTCTTCATCACTAATGCCAAATTTGGTTAGTGATATTATTGATTAAGATTTTTCAACCATGTATATCTGGAATCGAAGATAAGTCCGTATATTATCTTTGTTGATTTTTACACACACAAATAAAGAAAAATATCTTTTGTAATGTTAGCAGAAAAATTTTTAAAGCACACCATCCTTTTCTTTACGTAAGTTTCTTAAAGACCGTCTTTTCAATTACCAAAAAGTAAGACTAACTAAAAACACATTTTCCAATTATAAAATGTATCTTTTTTATGTAAGTTCAAGTAATTATTAAACACAGATGTTTCTGTTAATTATTCTATATTCTTAAAATTGCCAACTGAGTGACGTAGTTGGATTGTCACTGGCCTTTTGCACCTAAGGTTGCGGGTTCTACCCCGACCCAAGTCGGTGGATTTTCATGATACATAAAATCGACAGCGGTCATATCGTATGATTATACGGAATGTAAAAGATCCCTAGAATGTCTGTTTGGCTTGAGTGCTCATGACAAAATTAAATCCTAGTACACAGGTTTGTATCATCAGAGCTCAGGTGCCTCCATTAGTGGAGGAAACTGGACGTCAGAATAACCAGCGGCGATTGGTATCCGCCTACAGGATGCTGCACTAAAAAGAGATACCAGCTTCCCGGGGAATGTACTAGGCCTGCAATGGTGAAACATCAATCCGCAACCCATTAGAAATATTCTTAGAATTCGAGAAACATTATATAAAAGTATGATTATATATTTGATTTACAATGTAAAATTAAAAATATATTTGGTCAATCGAGAGACTAAAATCGACCACATTACTACAAAAAAAGTACGAACTGATGTCAACAGAAATAAATAAATCATGTAAAAAACGTATATTGCTTTTTCTCTATATGATAGTAAAGTGTGTAAAATAGAATCTAATACAGTAGCATTAGTTGAAGAAAGCCTTATTAAAGCTTAGATCAAATAGGGATTATATTTTTAAAAACCATTATTGATAATTGCTATATAGATCCGAAAATGGTGAACGTCGTTAGAACCGTAAGGTATTGATGTTCCTTAATTGTAGTGCACGAATTTGAGGAGTCTAAACCAGACACCTTTTTCTGGAAACCTTATATGCCTTGAGTTAAAAGGTGCATTTAACTGTTTAAGGAGGTTTGCTGAATGTGTTGTGCTGCTGTTCACATACGAAACCAAGATTACTAATTTGATCGATTCATTTCGTCTAATCAAAGGAAATTATTTTTAATATGCCAAGCTTTTATTTATATTGAAAAAATTGACACGGATATAGTTATTTAAAATTTCCTTACATGTCTGATTATTCATGAATTTATTCTTGTTAATTTGCGTGATTTAACTGTTTGTGTTCCAAAATTCCGATTTGTATACTCAGTTTAGTCGGAAATACTCGATTGAAACTTACTTCTGTATAAGATACAATTGCTTTCTGTCAATTGATGCATTAATGAATTTGACAAGAGATTGCCCATTTCTACAATTTATGAAATACGTAAGACATATTTCATATACAACAGATTTTAAACATACATATACACTGCTGGCCACCGTAAATACAATACCCTGAAGGAAGCACGCAAATAACATGAAATTTACAACATGCATTAGCGGAAGTGAGATATGCAAATGATTAGAATTTCAGCTCAGACACACATCCCACACGCCTGTGGCACCACCTCAAAGCGTTATTTAAGGCTTGGAGATTTCGACGATTTCAAGTTCAGCAATTGTGTTTTCCTTGTGATTTTTTTCAAAAAACGATCAGCTATGTCTCGTAGAAAACTGCGATCAGCTTTTGATCAAGTATCCGAGTTCGACAGAGGAAGGAGAGAGTGGCCTACCGAGATTGTGGATTATCTTTCAGGGAGATCGGTAGTCGTGCTGGACGAAACCAAAGAACTGTAATGCAGATATGTGACCGTTGGATGCAGGAGGGTACGACGGGCCGACGTGGTCGATCACATCCACCTCAGTGCACCACTTCACGTGAGGACAGGTAAATTGTGCGCATGGCAGTGACAGATAGCTCAGTCACATCACGAACCATAGCACAGCACATTGAGTCTGTAACGCATCATTCAGTATCTACGCGTACCATTCGACGCGGTTTACAGCAGAGTGGTCTGTCCGCAAGACGTCCATTGCTTGGTCTAACTTTGACGCGGAACCACAGACGTCTCCGCCGTCAATGGTGCAATGAAAGAAGGATGTGGCGGCAGAATGGAATGAAGTTGTATTTACTGACGAGTCACGCATCTGTCTGCAACACCACGATGGTCGGATTCAAGTCTGGAGACACCGTGGAGAGAGGATGCTGAACAGCTGCGTTATGCACCACCACACTGGTCCTGCACCGGGAATTATGGTATGGGTGGTATTGGATATCACTCTTGCACTCCTCTAGTACGCATTGCCGGTACTTTAAACAGCCAGCGCTACATCACCGAGGTGTTGGAGCCAGTTGTCCTACCTTACCTTCAGGGCTTGGCCACAGCCATATTTCAACAGGATAATGCGCGACCACACGTGGCACGCATTGCCTAAAGGTTCTTCGTCAATCTCCAGATTGAATTGCTTCCCTGGCCGGCTCTCTGCGGATCTTTCGCCGATAGAAAACATGTGGTCCATGGTTGCTCAACGATTGACCCAGATTACGCCCCCAGCTGCCACACCAGATCAACTTTGGCAACGTGTGGAAGCTGCTGGGTTTGCTGTACCCCAAGAACACATCCAAAGTCTCTTTGAATCAATGTCGAGGCGTGTGGCAGTGGTAATCTCCAACAATGGCGGCTACTCTGACTACTGATTCTGGCAGGACCCACACTTCACAAAAGTCTATAAATTTAATCATTTGATACTTGGTCAACATGTTATCTACAAAATAAATTTTGATGTGCTATTTCTTGTCTTTCTTGGTGTTGCATTTACGGTGGCTGTGTAGTTGGATAGGGCTACCTAGCTATATTCTTGATTGGATCTGCGAGAAGAAGCAACTCTTTTCCTTTGGGTGGAGAACTTTTCCCTATAAATATTCCCCAGAGAGATTAAATGTAAAATTTTAAATTTTAATTAAATTTAAAAAATTTACAATAAATTTGGGTTTTTTTGACTTACGTTTCCTTCTCTGCTACCACCTATTACGTAATTTCGGGTATTGCAATAATAAGCTATTTTACAATTGTTTTCAATAACATTGTATTAGTATATTTTGTATTGTAAACATAATATTTAACTAGCAGTTGTGTAAGATCCTACGGCTCTTATTTTATGGTCCCTAATAAACAGCCTTGAGTATTCATATAATAGCTCATATAAATTACTTTGTAAATGTATGGAAGAATTGTAAATTTTTCTTTCGGAAAAGAAAAAGGAAATTCAAAAGTAAAATCTTTAAGATAATTGTCATTTTAAACCTGAGTCTTACGATAAGAATGTTTGTGAGGATTTCAAGGAGCCTAGTCATTTTTCTGGGAAATCCTGCCTTCACTGACTGATTTATTACCATGATAATACTATATAATTGTGTTATAAATTTGTCGAGTATAAACAAGTGTCAACAATTTGATTCATCACTTTATTCTCTCGACATTTTATATTTACTACCTTCGTTAATTGTGCATCTCTTTACATTTACGTTACTCCTTTCAGTTTATTGCTGTTGTGGATTGTGGGTTCGCCATTTTTGAATAAAATGGATATTCTTTTTACTGTCATTCCTTTTTTCAAAGAAACCACATATGAATTTTTTTAAGTTCATATAAATTAAAATTTTCTTATTTAGCATCATTGTTAATTGACGTTATTTAGATCTAACTTTTTCAAGAAAACAATTGTGTATATGAGAAAACATTCTTTGCGCTTATTTTTACTTTTAATGATGATAACTAAAAAAACCTCATTGCTAATATAATATATTTAGATTAATTCCTTGTTAACACAAGAATTGCACGAAATTACAAATCTAAGCCTTTTAGATTTAAGCTAAACATTCTTCGATAAAATAGGAGAAACTGACATCTAATTCTAAAAATTCCAACTGATTTTCTTAAAAAATTTCGCAGTGTGAATTTTTGAAATATTTTAAATCTTCACATAATTTTTAGAACAATGCGTAATCATTTCGTATACTCTAAATATTTTATTGAGAACTCAGATTTCAGATTTTCAGTCATTCGAGAAACAGGAACCGTATAATCCGGCGTATTACACGCACCTATATTTTCAAACCGTATTTTTTAATTTTTAAGTATATTCACCGTTTTACGTTGTCCCTATTTTTTACGAAGAAAATGAACCGGTGCAATGCCCTTACCTTTTGAAGTGACCAGGCTTTTGAACAATGGTGTTCGTCTAGAACAAAAACCTTAAAGAGCAAGTAAAGAGGTGAAAGAAAGTATCAGTATGTTTGAAGGTGAAAAAAAAGGTTACCAAGGGAGACCAAATACGTCCTGCTAGTCTAAAAATATAGTGTGTGAGTAAATAATAAAAGCATGGAATGAAATAAAACCTGACATAATTCAAAAATCATTTTTAAAAAATGTAGTATATCTAACAATCTACATGGAATGAAAGTTGATTATTTATTTATAGATCAGAGTAAAAGTGGTAAGGTGAAGATCAAACAAGAATCGATGATGCGCCTAAAGATGTAACGGAAGACGAATTTGACGAACTTTTTTTTTTATCCAATCCCGGAAGTTCACAAGGTATGTCATTTACTTTAAATAAACGATATTTATAAACATATTGCAATCTAATTGTTTCAATGCTCATTTTTTCTTTATTTTTAAAGCTATCATTTTTTTTTATATCCGGCGTATAATGCACACCCGCAAATCTCAATCTTATTTATGGCGTTAAAAATGCGCATTATACGCCAGATTATACGTAATGTGAAAACAAATCAAAGCGAGTTATGTTTATCTTACATGTATTTATTTCAATTATTACATATTTACCGAAGTATTAGTTTTAGATACAGGCTAAAATCAAGTAGATAGCAACAGAAATTATCGCAAATTTTATAAACACATTCACTTATATTTTTTTGGTTGGAAGGAAAATGTTTAAAAAATAGCAAATTATCATATAATGTATATTTTTTTCCATAAAGGAAATATAAAGACATATCCATTGACAATTCAAGCAACATTTTATTTTCAATCACTAAACTTTGTTTTCGCAGACCGAAATAATAAAAAAAACGTGCATGCTTATTCAAAAAAAAAATATGTATATTTATTCAAGATGAATCATTTTGTTTTATAAGAAGTTTCTCCAAAGTTTTCATTCATCACACTTTTGTTATTCTGACATAATGAATACGTGCATTGTTTGAGGATAAAGCAGGTGTTCGTGATTTCCTTTCGGACCTTAAATGGTTAAATTAAAAAGAGACAGAATAAAATTTTGTTTTAACTTTACAAAGTGATTTATTTCCGAAAAAGTTTCATTTTTAACACCAAGTAAACAATTTCTCAATTCATATGAGGAATAACAATCATTCAATCAGCTACATGGCTCTGAGCGATTAAAAATTATTACTACTTTGAATAGAAACTTAAACGGATGAAAAATACATAGTTGACTGACAATATGTATATGATTGATTCAAAGGTATAGTATGATATTGGAAGAAATAGAAACCATATTTGGCAGATGGAGTAATTAAATTACACTCATTATCTTTATCGATAATATCTCTTCCAGAGCAGGATTGCCGACTCCGCGGATGGTACTTTTTACAACTATTATCAGTCTATGTGTGTGTGTGACTGCAAAAAACACTTAAATGTGTGCCTTAAACTAAGTGTTTTTTGTTGAAAGATATCGGAGAGCTCAAATACTGATGGCAGAAGAGCTAATTTGTATATGACATTTGTTAAATAATAACAACAACAAAATTTTTTTAAACATTTTTATTGGTGAACAAAATATTTACAGTACGAACAATAAAATGAATAACCATAAAAATAACAAAAGCAAAATATCTGATACTGATCTGATAGACTTGTTTCAATTTAGCGTATAGTCAACCTGATTGAAAATATTGTTGCACATTTTAAGGTCTGCTGGAATGTAAGTTATCTGGGAAGGACTGGTGAATCCCGTCGACTTTTATGGAAGAAAGATTTTTAAGCGCTCATTAGCTACAGGAGGTAATAATCAACCAGTAATTCTTCTCCCTAGATCCCTTGCATCCGTGCTTAATAAGATTCACATGTAGGAAATACACAACACAATTAATATACTTGAAGGATTCTTTAAGAGGTAAAAAAATCAACCCCTAGCTAAGTACAACAGGACCTGTAATTATCATCAACGAGGAAAATTCGTCCGTATTGTTTCAACGCCAAGTACTTGCAATGGATCTGAAGATTTCCTATTTATGTTATTAAACAATCATATATTTTCCGTTCTTTATAAAATTGGAACAACCATTGATAAATATCAGACCACTCCATCACTCAGCCTCTCTCAAGTCCTACACAAATGCAAGATTATACCAATTGGCATATTTTATCAAGATTATAAATCTCTTATCGTTAAATTGTATACAAACTAAATTAGAAAGTTCCGGGAAGAAAACTACTTAAGGTATTCGACTACTTGCGACAACTTTTTTTTCAAAAAAAAATGGAGATATGGATATTTGTTGTTCTTTTTAGATTTGTTTAGTACATTTTAAGAAAAATTTGCTACAATTAAGAAAAGAAAAAGAAATTATTGTTACTAAAATGGGAAACATTTTCAAAAAATAACATGTCGCCCATCCGGTATAGTGGTTAGCGACGCTGACTGCTGTGCCGTAGGGCCTGGGTTCGAATCCCGGAGAAGGATGTTTGTAAATGTATTGTATCTTCGTGGCATGGGGGTACTCTAAATAGCCGTCGAGCCGCAAGTCCTTTTATGAGGTTGGTGGAAGGAGAAGAGAGGTGGGAGGCCCCTGACCACACACACACTCCCAGTGTGTTCTCTCTCAAAATTGGGGAGGAACAGAGCCAAATCGTACTGTCACCTGCATGGTGCTCAAAGCTACGGCTAACGACAGGCGTACTATCTAACCCGATGCCATGATGAATTTCGTGGGCCTCTATTTGACTACGTCAGACAGGTGGCACTAGAAACAACAACAACAAATAACATAAACACGGCCCGTTCTGCCAAACGTTTATGAACAATTTTTCAATTCTGATGTATTACTTTGCTATTCCTTTTTAAAATGACCTTCAGGATAATAGATATTTTATTTTTTACAAAAACTAGAGCACTTTATCTAAGTTATTATATGAAATTGCTTAAAATAACCTAGATTATATTCACATAAGTTACTGTAAATTTTGTAATAAAGCAGTGATTGATTAATCCGAAGGTTAAAACGCTTCTGCTGTTATACAAAAGATACACAAAAATTTCAGTTAATTATTTTCAAAACTTTTTTAGCAATCACTGGCTCTCAGTTTGAGCATTTTGAAAAAAAAGAACACATTTCGAATAAAATTCGTTTTAAAGTATGACATTTTGCTTAAGGTGTAATGGCATCTGCTTTTACTAAAACACTTGTAGTTTTTGTTCTAATGAAAGGAAAATGATGAACCTTTTATATAAAGCTAACAAGATAGCCTTTTAAATAAAATCATAAAAAAATTGTCAATTTTTGGCAAATTTCACAAATTTAGTGTAGTCGGATACCTTAATGTATCTCTTTCTCAAGTAAGATGTTCTTATGCTCCCCATCTGTGAACCGAACCAGTAATTATGCCACAGGACTGAGAGCACTCAATCCACGATGATGCAGTCAGTTTCGAATAGTTTTAGTGAAACCTCCAGTCCCAGTAGTCTTCTGATCAAGCTATTGCAATGCAATGGCATTCATTACACAGTTTCTCCAGCTTGTTATATTAAATGCTGATTCTTCACGTTTTTAAGTCGTATGTTATGACTTTGCCATGATTTTTGACAATCATTTCTGATTTCTGTGAATAGATTCCAAGTTTGAAAATGGCTCTTTAAGGTAGTTCGTTCCGAAATTTACGTTACTATATTTCCCTTAATAAATTACCAAAACTTAGCGCCTTTCAAGTAGCGTTACCCAAATTCCAAAAGCACAAAGTTTTCAGTGTTAAAAAATTTTTGTATCGAAGCTAGAGTGAGATAGGTAGATAAAGTTTAATATTGTGTTATTAAATTTTATTTATATTTTTTTTATTTGTAAACAATGTTATATGGGCTATGTTATGTATATTTTAGTTCAATCTTTCACATCTCGCTTTGCATTAATCCGTGCCTTTCCCTTCTCTAGAAATCACTGCATTAGGATATTTCGATGTCTACGCTGAAACGAATGGTATTTGCCGATTCTAGAAACGACTGACGATTACTGATCCTGGTTATTGAATAGATTAAATCATGTTGCTGGGAACAGCGTATTTATTCTGTCGAGCCTTCAGCGCATTTCCTCTTTTGTCTTTGTGTGTGTCTCTCTTTCTCTATCATTCTTTCTTACTCTTCTCTCTCTCTTTCTCTGTCATTCTTTCTTACTCTTCTCTCTCTTTATCTCTTCCCTCTAGTTTTCTTTGTTTGCTTTCTCTTTCTACCCCTCTCTCTTTCTTTCTCTCTCTTTTTTACGTTAAAATAATGCAAGGGTCCTTTTCACTCCTTCTCTAAAACGCATAGTTTTCTATTTCGGAGGCAAAATGACATTTTCCTATGTTTAGATTTCTTTTTCTTTCATTTCATACTTTCTAAAAAGATAGTTGAAAATATAGCTCTTTAGTATCGAATTTCCAATCTTCTTTAACTATTCCGAGCAGTTCAAGAACTTAACACATAAAATCACATAAACAAGGAACCGCATAAAGTTGAGAGTTCTTATGTTTTGGAATTTATAATGGTTTGTGTAACGGTTTAATACTCTCGCTTTTCTCCTTATTTTTTTTTAAATATTATTCCTTTTTATATTCGCATTCAGATTCTAGAGGTTTGCAGTGTGTGTGCGCGTGGCAATATCATAAGCAACTTGAATATCAAAAGAAAATCTTTATTCATAATGACCAATAAATTGTACAGTGTCGAACCCAAGAAGCACACTGTTAAATATTTATGTCCTTATTTATTGTTACATTTAAGTAGTAATATAGTATTAAAAGTAAAATAGACCTAATTTCATTGATTACAAAAATGACTGGTCGTAGTGTATTCAAAATTTTGACAAGGTCCTTTTATTTGGTAATTATATATGTTTGTTTAAAAGACCAAAAGTATGCATATATTAGAAAATATCACTTACTTAGAGATAATTTATTGAAAAACACCACATAAATCAATAATAAATCAAAAAATATTATTAAGAAACATTTGCCTTACATTTGGTCAGTTTCATTTTTATCAAGAGGTTAATAATATTATTAAAACATTTCGCTGTATAATTACGTATAAAATACGATAAAATTCTTTTTCATCTTGAAAACTATTTTCCAAATTACACAATTACAACAACTATTTGAAAATATTCACGATTGTGAAATTATCACCATATTGCTTTTGTTGTTTGAAGTGTTTCCGTGGATATAAATATGGAGAAGAATATCGCGAATGCTCCTCAGAATAAATTGGTTGAAACGCTTGCATTAATTTTTTAGTTGTCTTATTATCATTAATTTAGCTTATAATATGAATTTATTTATATATTTTGGAATTACCCATTTCTATTTTAAAAAATTTCTGAATAAATAGCAATATTTGTTACATTTTGCCAAGTATTTTTAATATAGATATAAAATTTTCATAAAGAATGTTGATCATTAGTTTCACTACTTTACAAAAATTAGCCTAGATGAGTTTTAAAATATGTATTGAATTATAAAATTAAACATATTTTGTAAAGAAAAACAGAATTACATCCTCCAATCCAAAACTCATTTTTTCGCTCAATATACAGGGTGTCCCAAAATGACCACATAAACTCTGCACAGCTAAATTCCTGGTTGGTAGTACATAAAAACTGCCCAAAGAAGCGTTCCTGTACGATCCATAGTTTACGAGAAAAATACGAAAAACAAAGTATGACGTCACTTCCGGTGCAAGAAAAAAACACTTTATTGGACACGTCAACAACAGTATTTGCATATCTTTCCAGACGATAATGTTTAAAACGTTCGTCGCGCATTTCGCGTCATGCATGCGCGCGCCGTGGAATGACGTTAAGCCGCCGTTGAACTGGCATTTAAAAGGCTGCATCCTGCAGCTAACGGTAGTCTTCGTATGGTGGCCATGTATTCCGTTCGTGATTACTGCGACATGTACTTTCGACATGCCTTGCGACTACTGCGATATGCCATCTCAAGGAACTGGTGTATCGAGACGTAGTGACAACACACATGGACTTAGTTGCTCGTCTGCATGCTGCTTGTACTTCGGTGGACCCACGATGCTGCGACGTATGATGACAGCCATTCCACGGCGTGCTCAAGCCTACCTCGACATGCACGGTGGACATTTTGAACATCTGCCTTAAATTGTGCATATACTGCTGTTGATATGTTCAATAAAGTGTTTTTTTCTTGTACCTGGAAGTGACGTCATACTTTGTTTTTCGTATTTTTCTCGTAAACTATGGATCGTACAGGAATGCTTCTTTGGGCAGTTTTTATGTACTCCCAACGAGGAATCTAGCTGTGCAGAGTTTATGCAGTCGTTTTGGGACACCCTGTATACATTTAACAATATTAAAAGGCAGATAATTCTTAAGCTATAAAAAAAATTTTTAAATAAATGTCAGCTCTTTTTTCTTCAAATTCTTATTTTAGTACTAATTTCATTTTTATAGTAATTTAAATACGAACTTCCTATTAGAGCACCAAGAATATTTGTATCCTTTGACTTCTACATAAGAAATCCTTTACGCAACAGTAAATAATTTTTCGCCGTATATACTACATCAATACTTTATTCGAAAGCTATTGTCATAAAATCCAGCATATAACGCGCACTTTTAACTCGAGAAATAAGATCGAAATTGGCGTGTGCACGTTATATGCCAGGTATAAAAATGATAGCTTTAAAAATCAAAAAGAGATGAGCATAAAAAAAATTGACTTACACAGATATCGAAATACTGTTTATTTAAAAGAAATGGCATAGCTTATGAACTTCAAAATTTGTAGTTCTAGAAGTATACTAGGATGATACCTCGAATAAATGACTTCAAATCATAAGAGCATTTCATGCATAATTTCTGGTTTCTTCTTAAAAAAGAGGGTGCGCGTTATACGGTGAATATACCTAAAAAATAAAAATGCAACTTAAAAGCATAAGTGCACGTTATACGTCGGATTTTACGGTATATATAGTAAATCAACAGTTTTTTGTACTAAATTATATACTAAAAACAATTAACAGCAATTAATTTCCTTTACAAATTCTTTTTCATGTTTTCACCAATACAAAGATGCCACGGTAGCCTTGTGGTCAAGATAACGGAGTCTTGGCTGTTGAGTCATGAATTCGAGCCTAGTACCGTTGAAGACCCCCCGTGCAGAGGAGGCCAGTGCATGTTAAATATGTCGCTTCTCAAACGTCCTCTCATTGGGTGTGGAGTAGGAGAGGGGGTGACAGCTTAGGTGTCACCCTCGTCACTTGACCATGGTTCAAAATTACGAGGTCCGTCGCCGAAAGCGCTCGTGTAGCTGAATAGGGTGACGTTAATATCCACTCCTTCACAGATACAAAAATGAATTTTCTTCACTTTTCTTACTACATCTTAAACAAAAATATTGTGCTTTTTTTTAAAAAAGAACTCGAAATTAAATATACCTGAAAAGAGAGAGAGAAATTGAATGATTGAAATATTAGTGATTATATAGATTTTGAGATCTTAATATCTCACAAAGAGTTTTTTTTTTCATATGAATACATAATGAGAATCGTTTGAGATTCAAATATATGTCGTTGACACAATGCACGTCAATTCAAAATCAATTCACGCAGTCAATCTTACACCGAATTTTCTATTGTATGATATGGCTTTTCTTGTAGCTTTGTGTGCAAATTAAATACAAGAATAATTTTCTTGTTTCAAAAATAAGGATCTCCTTCTATTCAGAGATATAACAAGACACAAAGCTTGCAAATTTTGAGAACTTAAATTTCATAGAAAAAGCATAAATATGGCATAAGTTTCCTGTTTACATTTTTACCATAACAAATTGCGTTTTTATGAACAGTCTTATTAAACATTTAAAACCACGATTGTTTCTTATTTACACATTATTATCGTACAGACCAATTTTTTAAAAATATTCAAATGACATTTAACAATATATTAGTAATAATTTTCGGTATTAATGTATTATACCAACGACCAATTATGTCAAATCAAAAGACGCAATTTTCAGCCAATAGTGTAAAATGTTCAGTTGCCCCTTTGAATAAAATATTATTAACGATGACAGCATTTGGCGCCATTTTTTGAATTGGCGATGTCATTTCGGTTGGTGATACTGGTCGACGCTACAAAGTGCAAGAGCCTAGTTTTATTTCCTTTCATTGATCCATTTTCATTTTGTTTCAAGTTCATTGCATATAAGCTTTTTAATATAAAATTCGCATTCTGAAATATTATAGAAGATAAAATACACAATAAGCTCTCAAAAATTATGAAATACGAAAGGCATTATAACGTATAAATTGTTGTTACTAATGCCACCTAATCGGCTTGTGCCAGATTGAGGCCCACGAAATTCATCTTGGAATAGGGCGTGATTGTACAACTGTCCTCAGCCTTCGGCTTTCGGCAGGTGATGGTTCGTTTTGGCTCATTTCCAACCCAATTTTGAGAGGGAACACGCTGCGAGCGGTCAGGGGGCTCCCACCTCTCTTCCCCATCCACCAATCCCACGAGAGGACTTGCGTCTATACAGCTATTTAGAGTACCCCCATGCCGTGAAGGCCCTATACATTTACAAACATCCATGCCTTTTCCGGGATTCGAACCCAAGTCCTACGGCACAGCAGTCAGAGTCGCTAACCACTAAACCGAATGGGCTGTAAATTACCTAGCTGAACTCAGTGGCGCAACAGCCCATAAGGATCAAGGCCTACTGTGCCTGTATCAGTTTACGGGACCTTAGGTGCTGGGGTGCATGAAGTGTAGATGTTTTGGTCAAGTGGTCAGTCTGACGCGAAACCCCCAGTGTTCAGTTCCCAAGCAAGCTTGATTCTCATTTATATGAAAGGCTGAGTCTACCTTGCCCAGCCCGGGATTACGCGGTAAATTACTAATCACATGAAAAATCGATTCTTTTGAAGCAGCACGAAGGCTATTGACGGAGGATTAGTATTTTTTAAAAATGGTCAAGTAACGATGACAAGACCTGAGCTATGTGGTATCCTACTCTCCAAGCTTTAAAATCATACTAGAGGATTTGGAGCCTCGACAGATTTAACGTTCATCAACCCTTTTATCCGTAGGATCATTAGTAGTCCCTCCCTGAACCCCCCAACTCTACATATGTTGTTGTTGCTTATGCCACCTGATCGACAGTAACATCAGATCAAGGTCCACGAAATTCATCGCGGCTAAGGGCTAGAATTTACGCCTCTCATTAGCCTAAGCTTTGAGCCCCCATGAAGGTGACAGTACGATTTTGCTCGGTACAACACGATAGATGGCGACACCATTCGTACCCACTGATTTAACGAGAACGTACTCCGGGTGTACTCGGAGGGCATTTGGTGGCATCAGGCATCGAACCCAGGCCTTCCGATCTGGAGTCTGATGCTCTAACCACTAGGCTACCCACGGCCCACTCTACAGATAATCATACGAAAGGCACAGGAGATGGTTCCTCAAATGAATGGGAAAAAAATTACTTCTTTATATTGAAATACTATAAAATTGAAGCACTAAAAAAATCGATGGAGGTAAGGAATTTCATTATACACATTCTATATTTGAAAGTTCGTCTTCTCTTGGAACTTGAAAATGTCTGAAAACTCACCACAAATTATAAGATAATATCGGCATATCAAAATTTCATTACATGAGCGATTTTTTCCACAAATTTTGGAAAAGACTCTTTCCATCGCGCATTAACAATAAGCTATTCGAGTATTGCAGCTAAAATTTAATTAAAAGTATACATTAAAAAATTGTTTGCATCTTTTTTAAAATTATCTCTCATTGGGATAGATAGCTATTCATTGCCTGATTCTTCTAATGGGTCCAATTTTTGTCCAGCATTCTTAGAAGGGGGAAAATAATCTTCAACGGCTTTTCCTCATTTCACATGGTATTAGAATCCATAACTACTAACCCTCTGATTGGAAACCATTTTTTGAGCGTTATATATATATATATAATTCCGGCTCGTTTTAATGTGTGTAAACGTTGAGATTTCTTTGACCGGCGACGGTGAATTTGGAAAAATCCGCCATGTGTGTAACCGGCTTTTCGGATACCCATTTCTCGTATATGGAAAAGGATATCTGCAAAATGCACCTTACGTTCCAATGACAAAAATAACTGCCGTTCAGATGTAAAATTTATGTGTTTAAAGTGATGTTAGCGTTGTCATAAATTTATTATTATTCTATGTAAACGACCCATGAAGCGTGAACCATTTATTAGAATTCTATGAAGTGACAATGGTACTGTTATTTCGATTCTGTTACTTTAAAAACTTTTTCAGAGGAAAAAAACGGAAATGGCATTACCAGAGAAAGACACGTGCCCATGTAGCTCGTGGAAGTTAAAAAAAAATTTAAAAATCAGATAAGTCTTGGGTGAATCAGCATATATATTTCTCAGTTTCAGTAAAAATGAAAAATAGAAGCTGAATTTCAGTAAAATCATTACCAATTTCACATCAATTAAAAATGTCATAATTAAAATGTTTTTCGTAGACAGTATGCCATGGAAAAAAATGTAAAATTAAATAAAATTAATTATCTAAATTAAATAAATTATTAATCACTGTGCATCATATTAAGGACAACACTTAAGAATTATTGGTATATAGCAATCAACCGACAAACATTAATATTATTTATGATTTACAATATTTTTCATTTTATTATTACAACTTTTTTTCCATTTTTTTTTTTTCATCGACTGCGGAAACCGAGGGGGTCATGGTCGCAGAGCTCGAGGCCAGCTATCCAGTCTGCCATGGTTCGGAGCACTGATGCCACTAAAATCTCTTCGTATAGAACAGCTGAAGCATGTTCGTTACATCTGTCATGACTTTAAGTCCTAACGGTGGCATCGTACGAAAACTTGGGAAAAGAGGATAACATCCTCGTCATTTGACCAAGGTTCAAAGTTTCGAGGCCAGTTGCATACTGTTTCTTCGAAGTGCTGCGTTCATAAACAATGATTTACTCTTTGATTGCCTTAGCTTCGGCTCCACTTTTCATCTTTTAACCTTCATCTTCTAACAGTTGATATTCTCGCAAAAACACTCTAATGGGTATTAGTTTTATCTTAATTATTTCAAAGTTAGAATTGATTGATTTAAATTTAATCGGTTAATCACTGTGCATCGCTCATTGTTCAAATTAAGTATTTCCTTTCATATTGCTTTGTACGTGTAACAAGATATTTTTAAATATATGACTAAAAGGGTTTGAAGTAATATATATGCATGTATTTCATCATTAATTCATCAATTATTTACCAAATCTCAAAAATTTAGATTAGAATTATTAGTTTTTAAAAATTCTCAAATTAAAGAACATTGTAATTGTTTCAATTTAATTGGAGCAATTAAACGGACTAGTTACCATAAGTATCCTATTATCTTATTAGTTAATTAATTTTTAAAATTTTGAATTGAAATCATTAATTTTTTTTTTAATTTGGTTATGCAAATTTGAATTTTAACCTTTTCTATTAAACTTTGATAAATATTTTTCCTCAGAACTCTTAATGACTTTATATATCTTAGAATTTCTTATTCTTTGAGGCAATGTTAACATGATTTAGTATTTTTACATTAAATTAAAATTTGTTAAATATTAAGTTTCGTGCTCGACTTATTCTTTTAGTTAAATTACTCATACTTCTTCGGTGTTTTTTATATAATTTGTTCTAATAATGAGAAAAAAACTGTTCTAAAATCGTAGAAAAAAAGATTAAAATAAAATAAACACACATTTTACTTTATTTAAATATATAACTCCGATGATCTATATGATTTTTAATAAAAATTAGTCTTTTTGAAGCATTATTTTTAACCGTTTCAGTCATTGAACCGAAAAAAGATATTATTTCAAGTAAAAAATAATTAAAAGAAATACATATATTAGTAAAATATAATGTATACAAGAACGGATAGATATGTAAATAGCATAAAAGCATACACTTAACTACGAATGACTAAAATAATTCAATGTGTAGAAGTAATGTTATTTCATATTATCAAGCAAATATAATTCTAATCTTCCTTTTCTTTCATTAGCAACCTGTATAGTAAAACTAATCGATATAAATTTTTTTATAATTCATTTGATTTTTACGAAATTACGTTTAATAAAAAAAATTGCAATTGTAAACTGCAAAGTGTGTTGTGAGTTGCGTGAATGTGTCATATATAATAGCATCTTTTTTAATATATAAATATATTCTACTTTTTCCCAATCACATAAATTTAGAATTGTCATAAAGCTTTATTATCACAATACAACAAAAACTAATTTCTCCTTCCCCTTCTCATTATTATGAAGAAGTGGCAGAAAATGCAGTTTTATTCAAATAAAAAGAGCAAGTGTAGTTTTTAAGAGGAAACAGAGCACAGTGTATGGGTTTCGTTAAAGCATAGATGTTTCCTGCACAGCATTAATGTGTCAAAATTTGCGAAATCTTGCCTGGGGAGCACAGATTTATGTATACTTGGAAATATACTGTTGTTCTCTACTTATATATAAAATACAAAAGCATTTTAATGTACTTTTTTACTTTTTAAAATGTTTCATGACTCTTGATTTCAATAGATGTAAAAAGCTTTTAAATACTAATATTCCAGAGTTTCTTGATAAATTTTATAGATATTTTATTTACATTTTAACGATTGTTGTTTTCTTTACAATTACAATTTAAACATTGTTTTAATTTAAATGACAGATATTTTTTAGAGTAAATTACTTCCTCAGATGCTATTATATGAAGAAAAAGATATTCCTACCCTAATTCATCTCGACATTTCAAATAAGTTATACTAATATCTTTTTATATAAAAATAGTTACATATAAATACCTGTCTTTTTTAATATATAAATACATCCTGTTTTTTTTCCACATACTTTATATACATTTTTAATAAAATTGTATGTAATAATAATTACCAAAATTTAAAAATTTAACTAAAGCAAGGATCTACATCTATTCGATTTAGCAATTCCAAATTTTCATTGAATTTCTTTGATTGGCTCAAAAAGTTTTATGGCTTAAACATCAAAATATATTTTAAAACTAATAAATATATATTTATCAATATATATTTTTATTAGTTTCTTATAAACATCAATATATATTTTAAAATTTAAAAATATTTTTATATTTTAAATATTAATATATAAATCCCCGTGCACCACGAAGTAAGTATAAACACATATTACAAAGGAAAGAAGAAAAATTAATGTCATGAAAGATTACATATTTACAACAAATTTACAGAACTTTTCAAAAGCACTTCTGATGGAAAGAAGTTGGTGAAAATTTGGAGGCCAATTTATATTAAGTCTCTTGAGAGCCAGTCTTAAGATCTTTCATTCCCTGACAAACTTGGAACGCGCAGAAGGAGCACTTGTTCTACATTTTCCTCGCCACCTATATTACAAACGCAGGAAGATGATGGAACCAAATTAAATTTGTTCAAATAGCTTTTTAAGTTACTATGACCAGGTATGATCTTTATTTTTTTGTAATCGATATTTGCTTGGGGTACATTTTATTTATTTCTAAAATTTTCAGTGATAATTTGTTCAGTAAAAATGAAAGAATTGCAGACATCTTTAATAATGTTTATGCTTATAACAAAGTAAAATGAAATTAATATCATTTTTATCAAAAAACTTATTTAAAGAGGATTAATTTACAATATCAGAACTAATGAATTAATTTGTCCAACATTATTAATTTTTTTCAAATTTTTTTTTCCGCAATGGGATTGATAACCGTTTTCACTTAATTAAATTGCCACTATAAAACCAATTTTAAATTTCATAAAATTATACTCCAAAACGTCTGCATTACAGAAGTTTGAAAAATTTTAGTGTACAGTCGTCAGAAAGAAAAATAAATGAGATTACTTGAATAGTTTTTATAATTCTCATCATAAGTGAACAAAGTTAATATTTTTAATAAGCAAATAGAACTGGTGTAAAATGTTAAGCTTAATCAGCTTAATTAACATTCTAAAAAAGAATTTCCTCATTACGGATACCTTTGAGATACTTTTTGTTTTATTTATTATATTCCTTTTTTAAATTTCGATTGTACAGTCATAAAAAAAGGGCAACACCTTTTCGCAATTGCCATCGTAGCTGGATAAACTGATAACATTGATAGCTAAAAGGAAACTAAATTATCAGTTAATCAGTTTATTGAACATAATTAATAATTTTTTAAAAACTTATAAATATGGGAATCGTTTTTTTAAGAAGTAATTCATATCAAGTATAAAATTCATGAAAATGAAAACAGAAAAGAGATAAAGAAAATATTAGATAAAAATGCAAGACATTGTAAGCATTCGTACACAGTATTGGGACAAAACTATGGGCTTTTAATATTTTTACATCCAGCTTCTTTTCTTCCTTTTTTGTGTTGATTGTTGGATTGATCCAGAGAGAATTATCTTTTTGTACATTTTATCATTTAGGAAGAAGATTCCTTTTTATTTCGTAAAAATTGGGAGTTTAAACATTTTCCATTTGTTATGTAATATTATTTATTCTAAATAGAACCAAGTTTAAGCAGAATTTTAAAAGTTTTGCCACATTTGTATAGATTTAAGATATGAAAATATAAGCAAATACTTTAAATTACTTATCAAATAAAAATTCAAACATATATCACATACCTATTTTTAAGCTTCTTGTATTAAAATGTGTTCCATGTGATTTAAGAACATAAACATTCCATTTAGCTTTCTATAAGATATAAAATATGTACACCATCAGCTTTTTGATAACTTCGATGGTCAGCATGAGGTGACATGACTATGCTATTATTATTGATGAAAGGTTTGGTTTGTTTCTTTTCCCACATACAAAAAGTGCCTACGTAATTTCATCGTCTTCTATATTTCGGATAAATTTATAAGATGCAATTGGAAGAATTCAAAGTATTAAATATAAACTATTAAGGTTTATTATAAAAGTTTGTCAATACGTGTGTGTGTGTGCGTACGTGTGTGCGCGTACGTGTGTGTGTGTGTGTGTGTGTGTGTGTGTGTGTGTGTGTGTGTGTGTGTGTGTGTGGTGTGTGTGTGTGTGTGTGTGTGTGTGTGTGTGTGTGTGTGTGTGTGTGTGTGTGTGTGTGTGTGTGTGCGTACGTGTGTGTGTGTGTGTGTGTGTGTGTGTGATGCTGATAAATATCCAACAAAATGTCATGTAGATTATATATTTTAGGTCATCGAGATATTTTAAAATTATATTTTCAGTTTATATGATTTACTTATAATAAACATCTGTGTGATTTTTCGTATTTCGTAATGATTGTGAATAATTTACAATTATTTTAAAGAATCGAAAATTTTCTTGTAATTATTAAAATTTCACATTTTTCACACGTACACCTTAATTTACTGATTATTTATTAAAATAATATCAATAAAAAAGGTTTCTGTATAACGTGGTTATAAAAAATAATTCTTGGTTTGGTTCATTGATTTTTTTTTTCAATTATATGCTCCAATACTTTTCTATTTCAGACCAACCATTTGGAAATCTTTATGTACAGAGTTTGCATTTTATTTTACCTATTTTTTAATTTAATTACTTTTGAAAAAAACCTAAAAATCTTTAGCTGGATTCTCAGTCAGATTGTCACGGCCTGAAGGTCGTGGGTGTAGGAGGGTTCGGGAAAGAAGCAGACATGATCATAAAAATATCTACTTTCATTTTATCTTTAACACTTTATAATCACACACATCTTTATAATTTAACTCTGGGAGCAATCTGAAATCCTAACAATTAATCGGATACATAAGATCATTGAAACCACTCCTTGTAACGTTCCTTCTTGAACCCCGATAACTCGATCAGCTCCAATAATATTCATTTCCACAACTCTTGTGGATTCTACGACGAATATTAATTTCAAGATGTGCGACCTCTCAGTTGCAATTCCCCTTTTCTTATTCGTTAATTCACGATCTCAATGATTAACCATTAAATCCACATACCCAACGTCAGGGTTTAATAGTAGTTGCATTTGCATAAAATCAAGTCATCTCTACGGAAAGCGGTTTTTATACTAAAATCACAGTTAAAGAATAATTTCCCCAAGAGGATTAGTAGAAGAACCCGAATAGTACCCGTTTCAAGATTAAAGGTTTATGAAAGATAACTCACGATTTTGTAGAACATAAGTAATTTGAAAAAAATTATTAAACCTTTAAAAACTTTACTAGTACTCAGAATGATTGAATTTCAGAATTTCATTTGAAATATCAAGATAATTGGACCACCAATTGCTTCATGCTTCTTTTGTAAGACCAGGGCTGTAGCTACCGCCGCATCAGATGTATCAATGATACGGGGTCCCCAAGCTACATGGGCCCCAAAATATAAAAGCAAAAAAAAAAATCGCAACATGTTGAAGGGCCCCCAAAAGGGCATCCAACAAATTTTGAGACAGGGCCCACTCAAGATTAGATACGCTGGTGTATAGAACAAATCAAATAATAAAACATGGGCAAAATATATTTCTTTTTATAGAATTTGTAGCTATTGTATGTAATAAAAGAAATATTATTATTAATATTATCTGCCAAGTAATGCAGTTATCTATATATTTACTTAACAGCGCATAATTCTTTATACTCTTCAACCAAACCGGATTAAACTAGTTGAAACTTATGGCCAGATAAAGGAAATATAAATCTTTCTTATCATGTACTATAGCACTGAATAATAGAGCTACTAAATGACATTCTCATCGAAATTCGTTGTCTTACAAAAAAAAAAAGAGAACTTAAATTTTATCATTAAATATGAATATCAAACAACCATAAATGATTTTACCGATTTCTACATTAAAAGTGTGTTACGTGGAGAGAAAAAAAGTCTTTACATTAATTTCTGGGAAAAAGAAGTAAAAAAATCTTTAGTTTTTTTAGATACGGATCCTGTAATTTACCTGAAAATGTCATTGTGAGTGGAAATGGATGCAAAGAAGCTGTTGACATTTATTAAGACGTAAGAAACCATACAGAGAGCATAAACTTTTCCGCACGTGATGGCAAATGCAACAATAGACTCTTTTAAAATGAAAGGACGTAAGTACACTCAATGGGGGAAAAGGTTTCCTGCACCGCATTAAATTTATAAGATTCATACTCTTCGTATTTAACGGCCATACTTACTTTAATTTAGAATCAAGTAGATGTCTTCACTGACATCGGTTCCACGGTATGGTTTTATTACGATGGAGAGAAAGAATTGGTGTGCATACGATTGGTTTTTAATGCCTTGTTTATTTTTCAGTTATTCCAGAGTACGACTTTTTCTGAATAAGTTTAATACTACTTTGAGACAGTAAAGTTTATATATATATTTCGTACACATATTATGATATCACAATGTATGACAGAACGACGTCAAAGCTTTGAACTTCATTTGATCTACATATTCCTTTAAAAAAAATGTTTGTTCTTTTTGGTTACAATAAACAATGTTTAACATTCAAATTTGAAAGATTAAGCGGAATTTATACTTTTTTGTGCCCTTTCTGAGATGTCATTCAAATTATACAATTATTAAGTTTATCATCCCGTCGGTACTGATTGAAATGTCTTTTCAATTCTGTTATGTGAACAACTTTATATAGCTTGTCCAAATGTCGGCACAGTAGATAATTTATTCAAAACATTTTTGAGTTATTGGGAATAATGTAAGAAAAAGTTCCGCTACACTTTCTATAATCAGTCGTTAAATGAATAACTTTTATTACATTTTCAACGTTTTAATGTTATACGTATATATAAAGTAGTATTTTCTTGTTGTTCTGGTTTGGGTTTTAGAATAGATACTGATAATGTAAAATGTGGAAATGCATATTAAAATGATCCCAAAATCAGAAACAGTGGTTAGTATTCGAAACCAAAATGAAAATTTAGAATAACTAAAAAAAATATATATTCGTCAGAGAGAGAGAGAGAGTTTGTTAGGATAAAACTTATAAAAAATAAAATTTATGACATTTAGCTTAAGAAAGTTCATAAAATCTCTGAGTTTTATATTGTTTCCAAACTAATTTTACATAATTTTCAATATTTTTTGCGGTCCATTTTAAAAATACTTGTGTGGTCATTGTCACGATCTCATAGCCGGTGTGTCATGTTCAAACCCTAGTGTCAATGATGACCCGCCGTGTAGAGGGGCTGATGCAGGTTAAATCTATCGTGGCTCAAAGTCCTCCCTTTGGTGTGGTAGTTTGGAGAAGGGTTTCTCCCTTAATGTCTTCGAGGGAGTTAACGTGATTCAAAATTACGAGAAGGGCCGTGGGTAGCCTAGTGGTTAGAGCATTGGACTTCAGACCGGAAGCCCTGGGTTCGATGCCCGATGCTACAAAATGCCCGCCGAGTACACACGGAGTACGTGCTTGTTAAATCAGTGGGTCAGAATGGTGTCACCATCTATCGTGTCGTTCCGAGCAAAATCGTACTGTCACCTTCATGGGGGCACAAAGCTTAGGCTAACGACAGGCGTAAAATTCTAGCCCTTAGCCGCGATGAATTTCGTGGACCTTGATCTGATGTTACTGTCGATCAAGTGGCATAAGCAACAAAATTACGAGATTCATCGTCAATAGCTTTCGTGCTACTTTATGGTGCGACGTTAATAAACACCCATTCATTCAGCAAAAATCCTGATAATAGATTTTTAGAAGTTTGCCGTTTTTTGTTATTCCCTTAAAAATTTTATTAAATCACACCCAGGCCCATAAATTAAAAAATGTAATTTATAATTATTTAATCTTACAAAATTGGAAATGTATATTAATGTTTTCTGGAATAAAATTTAATAATGTACCACAGTAGAACGTCGTTTATCCGAACGTTTATTATCCGGAGCGTCAAATATCCGAACCAAAGTCCGGAAACATTTTTTGGAACAGTGCAATGCTGAACAATTGTTTCGCGTGAGACCAAAATTGACGGGAAAATCCAAGGGGAGGGATATTTAGGGAATTTCAGTTGTGTGATTTAGAAAAAAATCTGCCCGGAATATTAGGTCAGTTTGTTTCCAAGTGTATACGTTCTCTTTTGTTGATGTAGAAATCTGGATGGCATGCAATGCAGAAGACTGTGTATTTCAAATGCTAAATGATGACGAGATTGTGACTTCCGTGCAAGAAGAATCCGACCCTGTCGACGATGAAACGGATGAAGACGATGACAACAACAACAATGAAAGTAGCAAGGGTCCATCAAATGCTGAGGCGTTTTCTGCGTTAGAGACAACTATGGAGTGGTATGAACAACAACAGAGTGCTGTCCTACTCAACTACTGCTGCTCAAGCGAATCAGAGACCTTGCAGCGAAAAAACAAAGGTGCGCAATGGTACAGAAAAAAAATAAGTGATTATTTTCCACAATAAAGGTAAAATTGTGACATTTTGCATCTATTTTGCTTTTTCTTCAAGCACGTTTCCTGCTTGAATCGTATGTAATGATTTTCAATATTCGTCTAGTGTCCGGTTTCATATATTGCATGGATCGCATTCTGTTTTCGGTTATCCGAACAATCGCATATCCGAACGGAGTCCGGTACCAATTGATTAGGATAAACGACGTTCTACTGTATAGCTTATTTATTTATTTGCCTTATAACATCAAAAGCACATAAAATGTTTGGTTGTTTCATCTTAGAATTTGTTTATAATCAAATCGTGTGCTTACCAGCATTATTATAATTTCATATTATACAAGTATTTATAAGTAACTTGAATAGCTTTATTATTGTAATATTATACTGATAAATGTCAGTTGTCTCCTTAAGTTTTTTCCATAACTGGGTCCGTCCTCTACGTTTTACTGTAGTAATATAAATTTGAAAAACACAGAAATAGCATTCAGTTTGTGTTATACTACTGTATATATTGTTACCCGCCTGCTTCGCTGGGTATTTCGTAATGCTGTATGAATATATACTATTCATATAAATTATTGATATATAAGTCCTCGCACTCGCATTAAGTGTTCTATCGTATTGCAAAACATTGTAGCTTTCATCTCTAGATTTAAAAAAGACGTCTTGCATTTCGAAAATTGAAGTTATTTTTCTTTTACGCTCCGGTAACCCCCTTCCCCCAAAGTGGATTTCAACAAAACCCATTTTTGGTGCATCTATACCTAACGAAATAAACATGCTTACCAAATTTCAAGTCTAAAATCTAATAGTTCAAAAGGAGAATTTTTTTTTTCATTAACCCGATTTGAGAGTCGATTTCCATCGAATCCGTTCTTATATAAAGGATTTATTTCATCGAAAGAAATATGCAAATAAAATTTTACAACTGAAGGTTTAGTATAATACGAAAACGGGAATTCTTTTTTATCTATACGCGTCCCAGTAACTCCTCGCTTTCATCTACAAGAGTTGATTGCAGTAAAATCCGCTCTTTGTGGATCTCTATTCAACAAAAGAAGCATGCTTACTAAATTTCAAGTATGTGGGTCAAATAGTTTAAAAACCTGAATTTTTTTATGAATAACAACCCTTAACCTCTTGGGATTTGATTTTCATAAAAGAACATGCTTGCCAAATTTCAAGTCTGATAGTCTAATAGTTTAAAAATGGTAATGTGTTTACAACGCCCTTTAACCCTTTGCAACTGATAGTTTCGGAGATGTTGTGATGAGTGAGCGAGTGAGTCGCTTTTCTTTTATATATATAAACTAGCCATTACTCACCCACTTCTGTGCGTATTTCATGATGTTGCATGAATATATACTGTTCATAAATATATATAAATTATTGATAAGTCCTAGCAATAAGAATTCGATTCTACTGAAATAATTTTCTTAATAAAAAAATTTTTTATGTACCAAGTTTTTATAACCATTTTCATGTATTGTCATGCACTTCTGAACTATAGTCAAAATTTCAGGTCTCTAACATATGGGGAAGTTAATTAAAAATCAATTACAAAATTCCACTCGGACAGATATACAAGCCTCTTCAAGGATCCGGGTTCGAGACTAGAACTTTTTTATTGCATTTTCATGCATTGTCATCAGCTTGTGAGCTATGGTCCAAACTTCAAGTCCTTAACGCATCGGGAAGCTAGTTTAAAATCAATTACAAATTCCACCCGGACAGACATACGAGCCTCAAACGGAGCCCGGGTTCGTGACCAGAACTTCTTTTTTTACATTTTCATGCATTGTCATCCACTTCTCAGCAATGGTCTAAATTTCAAGTCTCTAGCTCACCGAGAAGTTAGTTTAAAATCAATTACAAAATTCCGCTCGGACAGACATACGAGAAAGCGAGTTAATAATAAATTATAGTTTTTAAAAAATCTTAAAAATACGCTTTTATACTGAATCGAACTAAAAAGTAAAAAAATAATTTCTAATATAAGAATAAAATGATTAACGAGAAAATTAATGTCATTGTGGTAAAAACGTGGGGTGCTTTGTACTACATTTTTACACTAACTCAGCTTTTCGGAATAGAAGTTAGAAATTATAAGAAGATACATTTATAGAACACCCCACGCTTTTACCCCAATGACATTGATTTTTTCGTTAATCATTTTATTCTTATATTAGAAATTATTTTTTTACTTTTTAGTTTGATTCAGTATAAAAGCGTGTTTTTAAGGTTTTTTTTAAACTATAATTTATTTTTCATTTTTTAGTTCGATCTACAATAAAAGCGCGTTTTTAGTTTTTTAAATTATCATTTATTCATTGTTGAATTTATCCTTGAGTTTGATATTTGAACCTGGAATTACGTGGCTGCTGGAATTAGTCTTGCGCTCCAACAGATATTAATTAACGGGTCTAAAGTGTATTTATTCTCTCCGTTTACGGGGCCTCGGATGAGTCCCGTATCGTTGTATTAGATTCCGTCTCTATAGAACTGGTCAAACAAATAAAAGTGAGTTGAGAAGAAAAAGTTCGAATTAAAAAAAATTTTAATGTATCATGTTTTTATAACGGACCAAAAAGTATAAAATTCCTCCTTTTCGTTTTGTTTTTTTCTTTCCTTTTTCACATTTTCATTCTTTGACATCCACTTCTGAGCTATGGTCCGAATTTCAAATCTCTAGCTCATCGGAAAGGCAGACAGTTTAAAATCAATTACAAAATTCCACCCGGACAGACATTACAGAACGTGAATTAATAAAAACATGGTAATATTAAGTGTCAATCGTTTTTTCACCTTTTAAATGTATTGCTATAATGTTAATTCGTATCATCACTTCTAAACGTATTGCTTTATAAAAATTAAAAATATTTAGCAGTTAGAACATAAATTATTATTTTTTCACATGCACGATCCATTTTTTTTATTTTCATTTTTAGAAAAATGTTTATATTATGGTAAGAAATTGATAACACACACCCACCCTCCACTTTCTCAGATACAGAAAACTTATTTTGTTTGTTTTATTTCTGTTAATAGCAAGTGTATTTTATACTTGCATATAATTAGTTTAAATTCACAACACTCGCCTTAGGTTACACCTTATTATGAAATTAGTCGCCAAGTCTGAAAATGGTTTTTGCAATAAGTCGCCAAATCTGAAAGTGGTATATGGAATGGTCACCAAAATCTGATTATCCTTATTCCTGACGATCCTAAAAAGGACAATGGAACAAAATTATGAAATTATTGTATTGTCATCGGTCCTTGACAAGTGTGCAAAATTTTGAATTAATCTGACCTTTTAAAGTGGGTAAAAATCGAGTTCCAAGATTCCGTTACATGCAAGTAAAACTTATAAAAGCGTGTTAAAAACATGGTATACCTGGGGCCTCTCTTTGACACAAGAGCAACGAAATTAAATACGTAGACACACAACTCGTACTATCGACAAATGGTCTTTGTTCGTGTAAATTTGTGTCAGTTACGGAGTTACGGGCCCTGTAGAAATCGGGGCACGCCTTTTCATGGGCTCGGGTTCGAGACTAGAACTCTTTTTTTCACATTTTCATGCATTGTCATCTTTTTTTTCAACTATGGTCCAAATTTCAAGTCTCTAGCTCATCGGGAAGTTATTTTAAAATCAATTACAAAATTCCACCCGGACAGACATACAAGAAAGCGAGTTAATAAAAAAACATGGTAACCTGGGCCTAACCCTCTTTGACCCCAGAGCCGCGAAATTGAATACGTAGACGCAACGTGACCCGTGCTATCGACAGGTGGTGTTTGGTTGGGATTGTTTACGTAAATTTACGTAAGTTCCGGAGTTACAGTGCCTCTGTCAAAATCGGGGCCCAGGTTCAAGAGGAGAACTTTTTTTTTCCAGATTTTCATGCATTGTCATCCACTTCTGAGTTATGGTCCAAATTTCAAGTCTCTAACTCAACGGGAAGTTAGTTTAAAATCAATTACAAAATCCCACCTGGACAGACATACAAGCCTTTTAGAAGGCCCGGATTCGAAACTAAAACTTCTTTTGTTACATTTTCATGCATTGTCATCAATTTCTATAAGATATGGTCCAAATTTCAAGTCCCTAGGGTATCGGGAAGTTAGTTTAAAATCAATTACAAATTCCACCCGGACAGATATATAAGCGTCTTCCGGGGCCCAGGTTCATGACCAGAACTTGTTTTTTTTTTTTACATTTTCATGCATTGTTATCTACTTTTGAGCTATGGTCCAAATTTCAAGTATCTAGTTTATCGGAAAGTTAGTTTAAAATCAATGACAAAATTCCCCCTGAACAGACATACAAGCCTCTTCAGAAGCCCGGGTTCGATACTAGAACCCTCATTTTTTCACATTTTCTTGCATTGTCATCCACTTCTGAGCTATGGTCCAAATTTCAAACCCCTAGCCCATCGAGAAGTTAGTTTAAAATCAATTACAAAATTCTACCCGCACAGACATACAAGAAAGCGAGTTAATAAACAAAACAAAAAAAATGGTAACCTGGGGGCTCCTCTTTGAAGCAAGGAAACACCTGTGTCTTTTCTTTCTTTTTTTCCTACTACCGGTATTAAAACCGGTATCCCGATATTATGATCTGAAAAATACCGAATAACGATATTAAACTTTTGGTCTCCGGTATTGCAGCCTAGTGGTAATAAAATATACTTATACCTGTAACTCTCCGTCTTGAATAAAAAGGACAGAACTTCTAATTAATAATGTTTAATAATCTTTAAAAGTGAAATAGAATGATTTTTTTTTTTTTTTGCACTCTTCTAACCTAGTAACCAAGTGTATTTCCACAAAACCAATTTTTCAGTGGATCTCTACTCCCTAAAATAAACATGAGTGCTAAATTTCTAGTCTAAATCAAAAAGAGCAAAGACGGAATTTTTATTATCAGTTCGTCCCGCACCCCCTTTGAGAGTCGATTTCCAAAAGAACCGTTCTTAGCGGATTTCAATTCAACAAAAGAAATACGCAAATCAAATACTATTATTATAGTCCTATAGTTCAAAAACGGGAATTTTTTTTGTCAAACGCCTCAGTAACCCCCTCAAACACCCCAGGAGTCGATTTCCGTAAAATTCATTTTTAGTGGATCTCTATTCAACAAAAGAAACACGCTTAACAAATTTCAAGTATGTTGGTCTAACAATTCAAGAACATTAATTTGTTTTCAAAACTCCACTTGACTCCTGGCAACCCCCATTTGGATTTACATTTTCTCAAAACTCTTTGTTAGAGCATCTCTATTCTATGAAAGGGACATGCCCGTCAAATTTCAAGTCTGTAGGTTTAATAGTTCCAGATATATCGTAAAAAGTAAATGAATGAGTGATTCGCTTTTCTCTTTTATTTACATATATATATATATATATATGTTGTGTTTTATTTTAAAGATAGTGATGTAATTAATCTAATTTAATATTAATTATCACCTTAATTTAAATAATTACTCTTTTATTCTTTTCCCTTGTAAATTAAAATACAATACTTGGCAAATTCCTGTCTTCTCTCCTCGTACGTTCAAGCACATTAAGCTATTATGGCTACCTGCATCGAGCTAAATAGGAATGTCTGCTTCAAAAAGGAAGCTTGAAACTATTGCTTCTGGACATTCAAACAAGGAATCATTCTACCTCTGTAGATTTTCGAAAGGAAGACAAGGAGAAATGAACCAAGAATATTGTTCATAAGAGGTCGATACTTACAGTTCATTATCACACAATAAGCAGCGAACGGCAAAAATAAACCTTTTCGTAGGCTATTGTGCTAAGGACTCTAATTGTCAATATTTCTACTTCCTTGGCGTAAATGAGTTTCAAACACATTTTTCTCCCCCCCCCCTTTTTTTAAAGCCTCTATATTGTATATTTTTCTCTCAAAATCTGAATCCTTACATTTAAATAAAAATAAATTATATACATATATATAATTTTCATTTCATACTGAAATAATAAATACTAGTTTCTATTTTATATACTTTTCCCTCCATTTTATTTCATTCATGCACGCTTATGCACACTCTCATTTGACTGTTATTATGGGTGGTTTTTTTAATTAAATGAATTCTTGTTT
>BMAO01026765.1:0-88543 GCA_019973975.1 Trichonephila clavata
TATATATATATATCTCTTTTGGTTGCTCATAATAAAAACATAATGGTAATTTTTAACTTTTATGTGCCATTATTATAAAAAGAGAGAGTCAAAATTTTAATTTATGCGTTAAATTTAAAATTCAAGCATTTTCTAACAGTTGAATTCCTCATGGATTGAGGTGAAACGAGTGGTCATCAAAATCTACATTTAAATCAGCGGTGTAAGTAGAACGATAGATTATAATATTTAAATGATTTTTTAAAGATTGATTGAATTGTGAATGTATACGAATATACAGAGAGAGAGAGAGAACTTGAACTCTCCCCTACCCCCTCTCCTTAACAAAACTGTACTCACGCACTTAGTTTTGTGATGTCATTTCAATGTGGAAGTATAAGACGCATAATTTTTTTTCTTGTAGAAAAGTATGCATCATTTCATTACATTAATTATGTATAAATTACACTTCCTTGATTTCGATGATTTATCTTTGAATAATTCTTTAAGCATTGCAAACTAGGGTTTTTTTTATCGGGAAGTATAACTTTCGATAATTGGTCTTTTATTGTTTAGCTTATCTTCCTCGTTTAAGGAAAAGGGAAAAAATAAATGTAAATTAAAGATGAATTTTATTATGAAATAATATGCTTATCAAGAAAAATTAAAGTAATTTGAATATTTTCATTGAATTTTGAGATAAAATATTTTTTTCGTGAATAAAAAAAGATTAAATTGCTAATTGAAAGATCGTTCAGATAAGAGAATCTGTATTTAACAGTGATGTCTACTAAAAATACTCATATATAAACATTTAGAAATGGTGATTTTTACTATTTTTAATAAAAGTTCATTTCATAATTTATAACAGCTTATTAGTTTCCTTCTAAGATACACGGAAAAGTGTAAATGTATGATAGTTTAAATTTTATAAGATGAGAGAATATATATATGCATGAAATTTTCTTGAACATATTCTTTAAATACAGATCAAAATGTCCGAAATAATATACTTCGAAATATTTAAATATTCTAAGATCTATACTCCTTTGTATCTGAAAAATTGATTACTTTCTAACATTTCTTAAGGAATTTCATTGGATCCCCTTTTGATAAAATAAGTAAAAAATCCAGTAAAAATGTATACATATTTTGATGTATTTATTCTTTTTATTTGTCAAAAACTTCCTGTGGTTCCTTTCGACGATTTCATTTCCAAAGTGTATTATAATTATTAGTACTTTTGAATTTTTATACGGATTTCTTAAAAAGAAAATGTTTAATCAATTATGCATTCATTCATACTCGTCTGAATAGACATTTTACAATATTTAACTTTCACTATTTCCTTGTTTAAGTGTTCGTCAAAAGTTCACTGACATAGAAATCTGTCAATAATTTGTAGATCATAGTTAAGGAAAAATATTTTAAATTAAGGTTTTTCAACCCGCACATATAAAGAGTTCAATTTTTTTTACTTATAAAAGAAGAGCTCAAACAACCATAAACAGGTAAAGCTTTTCACTTTGACAGGTCCCTTATGTCTACAAAGTTTCAATGTCAAACTCATTGGAGTTAAGAAGGAAAAAAAGAAAAAAAGAGACTGGTATGAAGATCGTTAAGTGTCGTTATTCAGAACTGTAGGATGTTACAGCTTCTTCATTTCACAATAGTTTTGTTATTGTTTGACTGAAGGAAATACTTGCATCTTTTTTTTTCCTACTGTGCAAATTTCACGTGGTTTTAATATCAATGACTGATCATATGCTTCCTTTGTTTAGACCTCACGAGGCTCTACCATCCACAGGCATTCGTTTTTTTGTTTCAATTTGTATATGTAAATATTAAGAGAATAATTCATAAACAGTGGAAAGGACCATTTCCTTTTTATTTGCCGATTATGAAATGAAAACGATGGAAATAATAAATGTGGATTTTCATACATTTTGTTCGAAAAGCTGTGTTGAGTTTCATCTCGAAGTAATTATTTCTGTACTTAATAATTCCTTTTTCAGTTTTTATTTTAAAAACTGTCATCCTGAGTTATTACCTCCGGCTGGGTGATGTAGTTGATTTGTTGCTAGCCTTGTACGCCTAAGATTGCGGGTTCGATCCCGGCCCAAGTCGGTGGATTTTCACGATGCAGAAAATCGACAGCGTTCATGCCATACGATTATAAGCATGCTAAGATCTGTAGAGTACCTGTTTGACTTGAGTGCTTTCAGCAAAATTAAATTCAAGTTCTATTTTGCATCGGCTGAGCTCATGTGCCTCCCTCTGGAGAGGAAAATGAGAGTCAAAACTACATTGCGGTGATTGGTATTCCATCCATATGGTGCCTCACTGAAAAGTGATACCAGCTCCCGCATTAGGTCTGCAATGATAAAGACCAATCCACAGCCCCATTGAAAATAAAAATAAAAAGATTTATTACCAAAGAGATCCTTGCTCTCCTCTTGGGCTTATAACCTTTTTTTTAAGTTCATGAGCATAATTCAAGATATAATTGTGACATATCTCAAATTGTTTAGAAACTAAATTAAAAGCATACTGAAACATTTCATTATAGAATTTAGTAAAGGTAGAACCACAGGTTTAGAAATTTATAAGAACTTAAAACATCCAGATAAAGGAAATTGTTGAAAATCTGTGGTTATTTATTCTCTTTTTACGTAATTCCTCTTTTCACCGGAAAATATATTATACCTAGCAATTTGGTGTATAAAAACAGAAGGGCTCCTTTGAATTAATTACTCATACATCGTCTTTATTTCTAATTTGATAGCAATGCAAATAACAAAGTTTAGCAAACATTTGAAAAGATAGCAGTGACCTCCTCTGTCGTGAAAGGGTAGGAGTAAAATTGCTTGATAACAAGCTCTATAGGGAATTACTTATGATTCAGTTGTATAAACACACATGTCTGTGAACCCACAAACATGCAGTTGAAATCAAATCCCTCAAACTTTCCAAAAGTATCAGCAACCGGCACCCGAATTGGTGATATGAAAATTGAATACTTGTTGAAAGCAACCTTGATCAAAAAAGCATGACAAGTGATATAAAAATGCCTACGACGCATGCTTTAAACGGACCTGTCATTTCAATTAAAGACTGCAAGCTACATCAACCAGGAATAGCTTAAAGCACAGCACTCAATATTCATTATTGCAATTGATATATTCAACAGGAAATGTATATCCATTGCAATAGTGAATGGAAAATCAATCTTTTCTAAAAACCGTTCGGAAAGTTCCTGAATAGTTCAAAGGCTTTCAATAATTTTCTCTCCCTTGAATCCCAACTGGCAGGGTCTGTAATAAAAGTACCTGATTTTTGAGATAGAGTTTATCGAAATATACAATGTGCTTATTGAGCATATTTTAAAGAATATTGTGTGTGTGTGTGTGTGTGATGAATATGTTCTACTGTAACAAAAAAATTTCAAAATCCATTTACACATTTTAATAAAAATTAATGACAACTCAATAGAACAATAAAAATGAATGTAAATTTGTCAACTTATTTTACGGAAAAGTCAACAAAATTGTATAGTCATAATAAAAAGGGATTAAAATTGGATAACTTAATAACTTTCACAGCATTCACGCAAATGCACAAAACCGGTATCAATCATAATAGCTCAAAAGAAGCAAAATCAAGGTTATAATGGCATATTAATTCATTTAAAACAGTTAATTAACTCCGAAATTTTTTTCTCATTATAACATTTATTGCGGCATCTGATCTTTACAAAATACAATCTTTTTACATTAAATGGGTATTTAAATCATGGGTAATTAAAATTTATCCATTAATTTACATTAAATGGGTAAATTCTAAAATCATAAAAAATATTATTATCATTTTTCAACTAAGAACTATTAAACGTTTGAATATAAAGAGTGAATATTAGTATGTCAAATTTTTTAAATATGTGGTTTCTTCGCATTTTGAAAACCATATGAATCCAAAATTTATTGCAATTTTTTCCTATAGTTCAAAAAGTTTTCAAGGTTAAAAATTACAGTCAGAAATGATGGATTGTATACTGTTTCAGAAATATTAATTATTAATCTCTTTATCAAGCATTGTTAAAAACTGGGGAAAATATCCTGAACTGTTTGAACAAAATAATTAAGAGAGAGTATGTGACCTCTTTCGGATTTTTTCGACTATATATTTCAAAAACTATATAATGATTATATTATTATAATATAAGAAAAACATAGGCTTTATAAATTATTCCATATTTAATTCTTGAAAAAATAGGAATCTGTCCTAGAAGTTAATTAACTGCTTTAATTAAGTTAATTAATGCATTAACATACTTTCTTTTTATTTAATTTAATTACTTAAAGCATTAATATGATCCTTTCAAATCATTAACAGTTGGTACCAATTTTATTCAGCTATGATAAAAATTATGCGATATTTTTTATAAAATATCCAATCTGAGCCAAAATAAATAAACAGTTTACAAAACTGTCACATTTGCTTAAGAATATAACTAACATTGAAATAGAGGAACCCCGTGAACAGTGCATGATATAAAAATCAATTTTGCACGAAAGACGCAAGGATATGCAAATGATTAGACTTTAAGCGCAATCGAACGATGAAGATGGGAGAAATAACTTCTCAAAATATCTACAAAAGGAAAGTTACTCAGCGAGTTACTAATTTGGTTGTCGCATTGGAATGTTGCTTGGTTGTGAGTAGATCATATACCTCGTACAAGTAGAAGAAACTACCAGCACGTGTTGGAATTCAACAGCTGAAAGTATTGTGGTCTATTGAGTGTGTAGTTTATCGTTCCGTGATATTGCTACTTGTGTGTGAATTGGTTGGAATCCAACGATTGCCGTATCAATACGGAATCGACGGACTCAGAAGGGCCATACTGAATGCCATGCAGGATCTCAACGGCATCTCCTCCACAAATTCCCGAGAGGGCAGATATGTTGTCGGGTCGGTCATGAGGGATTGTACAGCTGTGTTATCGACATTGAGTCAGGAAGTGGGCTTACTTGAAGCACGGCAAGTATCAACATGGACAGTGCGACGACGTCTGAAATAGCACGGACTATCTGCACGGTGACCAGTACGGCCATTACTTTCTTTGAAACTGCAGCATAGAGAAATCCAGTGACATTGGTTCGCTTAGCAACAAAACTGGGTACAAGATGGACAACACGTCGTTTTTTCAAACGAGTTCTGGTTTTGTGTACAGTATTACGGTGGATGTATCAGTCTGGAAACTGAGCAGATCCCATGTGGTCTGCTTCCATTCGATATCGTCATACGGGTCTTTCACGTTGAGTGGTGGTAAGGACAACCATTGGGTACTCGACACGAACGCCTCTTGTTAGTCAGTATTACATTTCTCAGATCTTATGACCAGTGGTGGGGTTCTGTTTTCAAGACATCGGAGACCTCATCTTTCAACAAGATAACACAAGATTGCATGTTGCCTTTCATGTCCTGACCTACCTCGACATAGAGGGCGTTCGACAGTAGCTCTGTCCAGCGCTTTCTCTAGATCTCTTACCCAATGAAAAGATCTGATCATGAGTTGCTGAGAGACCTGATCTCCACCCCTCTCCAGCTACTACGATTACGTATAACATAGACTTGAAGCAACATGTAGTGACTAGCCCGTATCTGTTGTCCAAGCCCATTTTGACTCGATTTGTAACTGAGTTAGAGTCATTTTAGCTGCCAGAGCCTGTAGCTGTATACAGTAATTTTGAGCTCTGTATACTACAGTGGGTTCGAATTGTTTTTCCGATCGTTTCTCCTTAGAAAAATTGATTTACACCTAGCTAAATAAGACAGGAAAAAAACTAAAATTAAAAAATATTTTCCATTTGCGCATAGCACTTGAAGTTATAAAATATGCAGGAATTTCACTTTTCTTTTATCAATTTTTTATACTTGCTTAATTTTTCGATTTCATTTTGTTTTTGTCCTAAATGTGAAGGTTGGGGTATGAAGAGCGAGGGAAAAAATTAGTTATTCGAGTAATTTATTAAAAATATTTATTATTCGAGTAAAAACTCAAAAAACATGGGTTTCTTTTATTTGTAAAATTAGCAAGTGTAAATTACACATTTTATAAAATCAGCAACACCGAGTCAAACTTAAGGCAGAAGAATTTTAAAAATAATGTTCTACTGAACAAGAGATAGCATCATCAGAACGACTCTGTTTATTTCAAGAATCAATATTCTTTCTCCAAAATTGGACTTTTTTGAAGTACATTATTTGGAAAAAAATATTAGATCATTTTATAATCTGTAGGCTTAGTTATAGGTCCACATACAGCGTTAAAATATACTCAAAATGTAAAGTATGTTTACTATTTATTAAGATTTTTATTTATTAAATGTGAGAAAACTAAGTCGAATAAAATAACAAAATACTGGTAATTTTAGAAGAAGAAACAAAAATTTGTTTTGGGGGAGCTTGTTGCACGAATTAAAATTATTTTGAATTCACATAGATTTTAATTTTTTCTTGCTCCTTATACTCAAAACTCCACATTTAGGGCAATAACCTAACGATATTGTAAAGTTAAATAACTATGAAAAATTGAAAACAAATAGCGAAATTTCCCCATTTCCCAAAATTTAAAGTGTGATGCGCAAGCAAAAAATATTTTTCATTTGAATTTTTTTTTTACTTAGTAAGCTAACTGTAATCTTTTTAGGGTATAATGTTAAAAAAAAAAACCTCTGTTATCTACTTTTATGCATAAAAAATTCTACACTGGACTGTTTGTGTAGATAAATCTCATTGATAAGGGATAATTTCCTCATTTTACTTACTGAAATTATATAGCTGCGTGCTAACCTTTTGTTATTTATTTCCTTTAACTTCTCTATTCACTTTCCTTAAGATTTACTGAACCTTAATATTGATTCCAAGACGATAACTACCTCACAGCACAATGAAATAATTTTCTCTACATTTTTGTAGGAATTCAGTCGATGAGAATATATTCCCAGGTAGTACTTTTTTACCATTTTGATTTGCAATTTTTATTAGTAAATTTAAACAATATAATGATATTTTCCCATTTGAACAAAATAATATTTTCCACATTTATTTCTCGGTTATTATTAACCACGAATACATTATTAATGACGGGAAAAAAAACGGAAGATTTTCTAATTTCTTGTACTAATCCTTTATACGCGTAATCCTTCTTCAAACCGTTACAGCCAGATCAGGTTCTTAATCTGTTTAAGAATATATGGCTCGCTTGTAAAGGTAAAACCAAGTCAATAATTTTTATTAGTGCAATAAATTATTAAAAATATTTTTATATTTATGATATCTAAAATATATACTACATATAATTTTTTGTTACTTTTTCTTTAGCGTGATACTGTTCAGAAATAAACACGAATGCCAAAAAAATTGCTAATCACGTCAAATAATTTGACTAGTGATTTTGATCCTTCGATTTTCATTTTTTTCGTAGTATTTTTTGCCTCATATAATGGATCGCATTATTGGGAAATTACCAAATGAGGAAGTTACTCAAATTATTTCAAGATAAAAGAATCTGTCGTAAGAATAGGCTTAATTTTTCAAAATCATCCAATGAAGTTGAGTTTTGGTTCAGACCAAGCATGTAAGTCATGATACGGCGTTGCCATGCACATTCATACACAAAAAAAAACAGGATTGAGATAATAAACATAGTTTTAAGGGGATCCCGCATTTCCTTCTTATATACCTTTAGATTAGTTTACTTGTGGTTTCAAGAATTTACTTCAATAGAGTTCTAAGTCTACCACAACATTACGGCAGATTGGAATAGCTATATGAAAGAGACATGGGATAATTCTTGGATGACTAGCAAAACATTAAAATTGGCAAGTCTGAAAAGTATTTGTAATTTTATGAAACCTGCTTAAACTGAATTTTATCTATATTTAAATAGTTTTTATTTATGTGTATAGGTCTAATAAATTACTTTGTTAATATATAAAATCGGACCTCCATTTTTTGAATCTCTATTTTGCGAAATTTTTCCTGCAGCCAAGAACCTTTCAAAAGAAAAGATGAATCTCTATTTAATGAATTTTCCACATAGCAAGCTTTTATTCCCGGATTTAAAGACTTTGTTGAACAAAGGTCCGACTGTATTTTGAATTCGTTATTTTTTCATATTTAGCTTTTAGAACTCATCCCATTTGACATTCTTATTTTTGACGAGGAATGACGTCACACTAACGGAAAAATACTATTGTTCTTTGCTAATATAAAATTAATCGCCATTAAGGTCTTCTACTCAAATATTATGATATAAGACCTAAACTAAGAAAAACTCAACTCTTCCAGAGAAAGAACTAATGTTAATATCAGATTTTGAATGCACAAAAATGCACAAAAAGCAGCATATTTTCATGTAGTACACATTTCTTTTTAAATCTATCCCTTTTTTCATGTGTGCATTATATTTTGTCCCCTTAAACACATGACTCATTAAAGTTGAATAATATATATTTATCGAATATTTTTCAATTTTATGAGTGCAATACAGTAAACATTTGTATATATATTAACACTGGATAGTGTATAATAATATTTGATCATTTCTTTTTAGGAAACAGTGCTTCAAATTTAAATCCTTGCGATAAGATTAAACAAAGAAAATACCAAATAAAAATTAAGTTATTATAAAGTTATAAAAATTTTTAAATTACTTGAACAAAAATACCTTTATAAAGTGTCAATAAACTGTTTTCTTTTAGGTTGCTTTGGCAGTTTTCGTGATTAAAGAAAAAATACGAAGTTTAAAATGAAGAAAAGTGTAGCTGTTATCGGAGCTGGAAGTTCAGGCTTAGCAGCTATCAAAGCATGCAAAGAAGAAGGAATTGATGTTATATGTTTTGAAAAATCAGGTCGAGTTGGTGGGTTATGGCATTACAATGAGGAAAATGATTCCCCTTCTGTTATGAAATCTACTGTTATTAACACACATAAAGAAATGACTGCCTTTAGTGACTTTCCACCACCAAGCCATTTTCAAAATTACATGCACAATTCACAAATTAAACAATATCTATATATGTATGCTGAAAATTTCGATTTGCTCTCTCATATCCGTTATAAACACGAAGTTGTAGATGTTTCCAAAGTTTATAACTACAATGAAACAGGTAGATGGAAAGTAACTTTTAAAATTCTGGAACAGCAAGAAATATTAGAAGAAATATTTGATGGTGTTATGCTATGTTCTGGACATCACGTATTCTCAAGAATGCCAAACATTGAAGGATTAAATCTTTTTCAAGGCCAAATTTTACATTCTCAGTCTTTGAAGACACCTGATGCTTTTAAAGGCCTAAAAGTATTAGTTATAGGCATTGGAAATTCTGGAGTTGATGCAGCTGTTGAATTGAGCAATGTAGCTGAACAGGTAAGCATGATTAAAGGTAATATTTATTTAACTTTTCTTTGATTGTGTAATAGGTAGATTTTGAGGAATGTAAATTGGAAAAATGTGTTCATAATTGGAAATTTTAACGTAAAGTAATGCATATGAGAACATGTTGGAAAAAATAACCAGAGTGGATATAATTTCTTATTTCTGAATAATTATTGGGTGAAATTTGATTGCCATTTTCAAAAGAACTAGAGAGGGCTAACTAAACCCCCATTGTACAAAAACACTGTTGACACTCATTGCTCCAATTTGTAATGCCGAATGGTTCCCGCTTCCCTCTGAAACCCCTTGTCTACCCGCAGATCCAGCTAGGTGTGTGGGAAAAACTGAATAATCACTAGACATGATTCCATCTAATTAATTTATTGACACCAAAAGATCAATCAGACGCAATAACAATCTAATTAAAATAACTGATCAGATAGTAGAGCGCGGAGGTGAGATTCAATAACACGAGGGTAATACTACGGACCCTCAACTGAATCCACGATAGCTTAAACACGCTCAATATAAACTACATCACACACTAATAAGCTAACTTCTAATTAAACAAGACTCACGATACCTGTATTTTTATGAAGCAGATCCTACACTTGAATCTTGCAGGAGATCTTTATCTGAATTTAATGACTGTCGTTAGATCCACTCTCAGTAAACCTTTTCACGGACAAACTCCAAAATCTCTTAATAATTCCACGATCCTTCAATCTTGAACTAACCAACTAACTCGCCAATTCACTTGCCAACTCTTTGCTAACTCTTCAAACTCGCGAAAACAGAATTTATATAATATAGTTCATTTGCATAATCACGCTTTCTTATTCGGCGAAAGTTGGTTGAAATAAATATTTTTTTTAAAAGTATCATGAAGGGATTAGTAAAACCGCGTATAGATCCGTCACAAATTGTAAAACTGATTTACATGTATTATGTATTCTATTTTTTTTCAATGTATTGTAAGCAGGAAAATAATCAATTTTAGTCTTTATCTTCGCATTTTAACTTGTACTTCAATTTAGTACCTCTTCAAAAACAATGTTTCTAATCCCATCTTCCTCTAAATTGCACTGAATTTTTATTCCGCCTTTGCTTCTGTACCTTGACAGAGCCACATACAAATTTCCATGATTAAATATTGTTTCCTTCGTGTTACACATAAACCGACTTTTTTCAAAAAGCTACCCTTGGGATTTATTAAGTCATGGCAAATGCCAATTTTACAGGGAATTGCTTACGCGCGCGCGCGCGCGCGTTTCAGTATGAATGGCATATCCAAGTTCCCTTAACTGTTCAATCTGATCCTTGGTATACAGTAGAGGGCCGTTTATCCGAACGTTTATTATCCGGAGCGTCAAATATCCGGACCAAAGTCCGGATACGTTTTCAAACAGTGCAATGCTCTGCAGTTGTTTCGCGTGAGGCCAAAAGTGAAGGGAAAACCAAAGGTGGGGGATATTTAGGGACTTTTAGTTGTGGGATTTGGTACATATCTGAGCGGAATATTAAGTCAGTTTGTTTCCAAATGAGGGCGTATATACGTGCTCTTTTGTTGAGTTGTGAATTGCTATGGCTTCGAATTCAAAACTGAAGTGCAACGACTTGAACACAGAGACAAAATTTGAAATACTGAACCGTCTCGCGAAGGGAGAAAGTGGAGCATCTCTTAGCACAGTTTTATAATGTTGGAAAGTCAACAATTTCTGACATAAAAAAGCCGAGAAACCATTTTAAATTTTCCAACCCAGTCGACGATGAAACGGATGAAGACGAGGACAACAACAACAAAGGTAGTAGGTAGTACAAAGTAGCAAAGGTCCATCAAATGCTGACGCGTTTCTGGAACACAATCAGCTATGGAGTGGTACGAACAACAATCAGAGTGCTGTCTTACTCAACTACTGCTGCTTAAGAGAATCAGAGACCTTGCAGCGAAAAAACGAAGGTGTACAATGGTACAGCGAAAAATAAGTAATTATTTCTCACATTAAGATATCCGATTACCCTAAAACTGTGAATTTTGCCAAAAATTGACAAATTTTTTTATGATTTTATTTCATGGGTCATCTTATTAGCTTTATAAAAATACCAAGTTTATTATTTTCGTTTACTAGAACAAAAACTACAAGTGTTTTAGTAAAAGCAAATGCTATTACTTTAAGCAAGATGTCATACTTTAAAACGTATTTTACTCGAAATGTGATTTTTTGAAAATAATCAAACGGGGTCAGCGATTGCTAAAAAAGTTTTGAACATATTTAACTGAAATTTTTTCTGTAAGTTCTGTATAATAGTAGAATTATTTTAACCTTCAGATTTATCAATCACTGTTTTATTACAAAATTTACAGTCCCTTATGTGAATAAAATCACTGTCTTTTTAAGCATTTTCATATAGTAACCGGTATAAAGTGCTCTAGTTTTTGTAAAAAAGAAATATCTCTTATCCTGAAAGTCATTTCAAAATTGAATAATATAGCAACATACTAGATTGAAAAAAATTGAAAATTTGTTCATAAACCTTTGGTGCAGAATAGGCCGCGTTTATGCTATTTTTGTCAATTTTTACCTATTTTTTTCCATTTTAGTAATAATAATTGCTTTTTCTCTTCTTAATTTTAGCACATTTTTCTTAAAATGCACTAAAAAAATCTAAAAATAACAAAAAAATCTCCATATCTCCTTTTTTTTAAAAAAAAGTTTTCGCAACCAGTCGGATACCTTAAAGGTAAAATTGCGACATTTTGCACCTATTTTGCTTTTTCTTCAAGCACGTTTCCCGCGTATAATGATTTTCAATATTCGTAATGTCCGGTTTCATATAACGCATGGATCGCATTTGGTTTTTGGTTATCCGAACGGTATCCGGTCCCAATTGATTTGGATAAACGACGTTCTACTGTACACACAATTTCACTTTTCTTATCTCATGATAAGATTTCACACTATAGTATATTCTTCTTAATAGTTTTCACTGTCAATCTTTGCTATTACACAGTCCAGCAGTAATACATAAATTCCTTAATAGCATTATAATACAGCCTAATTTCAAATTCAGTTTAGCGGGGGACATTCCCGAAGTTAGTGATGATAGATATTCAGGTGGATACTGTAGCATATAACATTCTCTTGACGATCGCCATCGTCTCCACAAAGAGAGAGGAATTCATCAATAGAATTGTATGTTACAATATCACCTGGTAAACTTGTTAGAATAGAATTATTAATTTTTTTTCACATCGTCATTTCGAGCAGCCATATGCACCCCAGAACCATGAGTCACAAACGATTGTCCAAATCATGCCAAAAGATATTGATTATCATTGTTCAAGTGAATGTGTTTGTGTGAGATACGTAAATGAATTTATTACATTATCACGAAAAGCTTTTTTTATATAGAGAGGGATGAAAAATGTTGTACGCGCGCGCGCGCGTTGAAAAAATTCTAAATAATATTTGTTACTGTATTTACCTTTTAAAAAAGGCCGCAAAATGATTTTTCTACTTAAATTTAGATAGAGTGAATACTTTTTGTAAGGTACTACTTTTTACTTTTTAAAGTTTATTTTCAATTCACACTTTTCATGTTAAAACTGTGTGGTTCATATCCATTCCTTTTTCTCAGCACCTATTGAAGAAAATCATTAAAAAATTTTCAATGCTTTGAATAAAGTTCAAAATTTAATGAAAACAGTATTTGTACAATTTTCCGAGCTGGAATATAAAATGATTTCCCCCCAAAGTTCATAGAAGTTTAAAATTTGTAAAAAGTAATTATAAGTTTAGGATGATTATACAAATATTATAGTTCAAACACACAACTCCTTCTATTTAAAATAATAATGTTTTAATTCATTAGCAACCATAAAAGTAAAGTTATTTATATTTAAAAATGTTTTCACAAGACAGGTAATGAAACCCTAATTTTTATTAATATGTACAAGTTTTAGGCCAAAGTAAGTATTTTTATTTTGGTGGTGGGCCAAGAGTGACACGAACTCCCAACATGGTACTTGGATTCCTTTGAACGATATCCAACACATTTTGTCCATGTATGGAACAAATTATGTTGGAGATCGTGGCCCGTTGGAATGTATGCCCCCCCCTACTATGCATATTACATCGTAATGATCCATATTTAAACAAATTGTAATACAAATCCAAATATCCGGTGGTCTGGTACATCTCTCTATGGGTACCTTCGCCATACAATCTTTTTGCTGCTCGAGCATTTCCTTTAGCCAATCCGTAAATCAGGTGCATATCTGCCAGCTCGGTGTTTGTAAAATGTTCCATACTCCTCTTCTGGCCATGACAGCTCAAAAGACTATGGATATGCTTGTCTGCTTCCTTAAATGCTCATTTGAACAATGCCATTTAGAGCTGAGCGAAGACGTTTCCGGTCATGGTTTGCTATGCAAATTTGAATCCCTGAGATCTACCCTCCCCTCCCCCTCTTAAAGTTTATCTCAATGATCCTGGGACACCCTATATATACACACAGAAGAGAAGAAAGAATGGAAATGAAGGGAAGAAAAGAAGGAAAGAAGTGAGAAAGTTTTGCATTTGATTAAATATTTACATTGGTATCAGGCAACTAAATATTATTGAGCTTTGTAATACGTATAAATTTTTTGTAATAATAATTTTTTTGTCTTCCTGGATACGTTGAATAAAAAATAGAACAGCTATTTCATAACTTACATTTTTAACCAGAAAATGATTCCACTGAATAAGATAAGGCAATAATTACTAATTTAACCGATCGGTTTGAGGTTAATTTAACATCGTTTAAATTTTACTTCAATTATTTTATGCCAATATTTATTTTTTAAATATTTTTACAGGTTTATCTTAGCACTAGAAGAGGAGCTTGGGTTTTTACTCGAAGTGGGCTTGAAGGTATGCCTTACGACGCTTTACTTTCGAATCGCCTTTTTAACTTTTGCATAAAACTTTTCGGATGGAAAATAGGAAGTTGGATATTAGAAGAGTATGTTTTAAACAAATCCTTCAATCATGAATTTTATGGCTTGAAACCTAAGCATCGAGCTCTAAGTCAGCACCCAACCATCAATGATTGCTTAGCAAGCAAAATATTATCGGGCAGAATTATTTTAAAAGGAAATGTAAATTTTTTTTCGACAAATGGCGTTTCCTTTGAAGGAGAAAATTCAAATATTTTCATTGATGCTGTGATATTTGCAACAGGCTACAAAATAACATTTCCTTTTATACATGAATCTATCTTAAATACCACTGATAATGAAGTTGAACTTTATAAATTAACCTTTTCTCCTGAGCTGAAGTATCCATCTCTTATTGTGATTGGATTGGCTCAGCCACTTGGTTCTATATTTCCCATTGCAGAAGCACAAAGTCGTTGGTTTGCTCTGTTGATGAAAGAGAAAGTCAAATTACCCGATTATGAAAGGATGAAAGAGGAAATATATCGGAGGAAAAAAGCTTTGAAAGAAAGATATGTCAATTCTCCAAGACACACTATTCAAGTTGATTATATTAATTTTATGGATGATATAACATCAGAATATAATGCAACACCCAACATGACAAAGATGTTGTTCAGTGATCCAATTTTATTCTTTGCTTGTTTGCTTGGTCCAAGTTTACCTTATCAATACAGGATTCAAGGACCTCATTGCTGGCCAAAAGCGAGAGAAACTATTTTGAAATTTCCTTCACGCGTGGTGTTACCATTAACAAACAAATTATCTCGCCCACACTATAGCCATTTTGAATCTCTGAGAATTCTGAAATTTTTTCCAATATGGCTCACCCTTCCTATAATTTTGTTAATTATTTATTTATGGATAGTTTTAATTACTTCATGTTTCTTCTAATAAGGAAAAAAATAACATATAGTTTACATGCTTGCTCTTCATTGTAAATGCGATTTTTTTAAAAATCAAAATAGATATTTATTTAAAAAAATCGAACTATAAAAGAGAAGTTAAGCAATTAGATGTATGTAATTTTAATACAAATTTTAATCGTAAACACTGAAAAGGATTAATTTAAATATATACTTCATAAATACATTTAATCTTAACCCCAATTTTTATGAAAGCAGTGCTGCTTAAATATCACAGTTCATTTTATAATTGTACTGAATGGCTCTTACAATGTTCTCCAGAAAAGACGGAAAAGTTTCTAAGAGCTGGTAATACATACAAAAGGAAACAATTTTCTTAAAAGAATGCATGGTCTAAAAGGAAACGCAAACGCATTACAAGGATCAACATAATAAAACCGAGGATACGATGAGAAAATACAAGAGAAGCGTATATGTTAAAAAGCATTAATGAATATTTCCAGCAATTGCTGAAAAAAGTGACCATCAACGGTGTTGCCAAAATACTGACGAATGAGGGATTGGTGAACGCTCTGGCGTATTCCAGGTATATAGCAAACCTCCCCAGAAGCAGCCGAAAATCTTGTAGTTAGATCTTGTTCACAGCGAAGAGGAGTCTCTGACTTTTCAATTGTTCTCACAGAAAGCAGTCAGGACACTACAGATAGGGCGTTATGGTAGCCAAATTACAGAACCAGCTCTCCCAATCTATCGACTTAAAAAAGGATGTCCAGGTAATACCGTACCTCTCGTCTAAAATTGGCTGGAGCTCCATCGTTTTGGAACTATATATGCCACTGTAAGTCAGTTGGAATATACTTTGGAAAGTTTGATAGCCCGTCTCGCGTCCGCTATTTGTCCTCTTCAAGGCTTTCTGGCAAAAGTTACAATCCTAGTCGATAGTCACCGATGATTCATACTCAAATTTTGCTGGGTAAATCACAACAAAAATGCCGTTTTAATGTTTGCAGCTATGACTTTTTTTAATGTTGTCGAAATGTGCTAACACGTTTGAGTTTCATTTTAGATCATGCATTCTTTAATAAAATTTGTGTGTATTGTTTGTATTGGTGTGTATTATCACCTGTCAAAGTTTTTCCCCATCTTTTCTTAATCATCCAAAAAACAACAAATTGATTAATAGGAATCTCACTACGTTTCAAAGTCTTAGCACAGTTATAAAAATTGTTTTAAAATAACATTAATTTAAAATAAAGAATTAAAAATTAGCTTTATTATCTTTTTACGTTCTCTATAAAACTGCGATTAAGATTTGAAGAAAGGAACAATTATTTTCAGTAAGAATAATAAAATCATGCTAAAAATGAACCCGTTCTATCTAAATAGGTGAGCGCTATGTTTAATTTGATGCTTAGATTTTTAAACCTTAGGCTTTAATTTTTAATCTTTTTCATATTATTTTTTTTACCAACTATCAATTAAAATTATGATAGAAATTTATCATCAAAAAATTTTCATATGTTACTCAAACAAATCTAACATCTAATACGAGATTTGTTGTCATAATTTTTTGTTCTTTTTTGCTAAACGTTTTCGCTAAATAAATTTTTTTCATAGCAGCATATAAGTCAAAATACGTGATATGGGTTTTCTTTTTTGTTTCTTTTTGTATTTTGTTTCTTGTAGATAACTTTGTACATCTTTTTAAAAACGCAGTTAAAACATCGTTCTGCTCAAAAAGGTGATGCCCAGAATGATATTTAATTATTTTAGACATAACATTTACTATTTTGTATTTTTTAAGCACAATGCATGACTGTGAAGACAAATGAATATTGACACGATTTTATTGATTAAGTTGATGGTGCTATTTTTAGCACCAATGAGTTTCAAAAACATACGTTTAAAACAACAACATACGTACCTCTTTTTCAAACGGTTAAGGATTTTGAGTGTGTGCATACATATATATATATATATATATATATATATATACACAATTTGAAGCATGGTGCAATGCTCAGTCTTACATTGCAGTGGGGACAGAGATGATATCTGCTTTTTTGATTTATCTTCCTATTTTTATTTATTGTCAAGCAACAAATTGCACATTACCTTGCAAAACCCAGTTCTTTATCGAGTATTTTCATGAATCTAAATTCCTGCCTTTACTGAAAAATCCCCGCCTTCACCACAAAGAAAATCCCGGATGAGAAATATTTCAGTACCATGGGCAAACTACATCTCTTAAAAACACTAGCACTAATAAGAATTAAAAATATTCACGAATTAAAGATTGAAAGAAGAAAATATCAGTGCTCGTACATCGCATGGGCAAACCGGTTGCGGCTTTTGGCAACCCGTACGGTGGACGGACAAACCTGTTAAGGGGTTAATGACATATCAGTTTTACTCTTAGAACTACAGTCAAAGACTTGAAACCATTTCTGAAATTAAGACCCGTAGCAACTGACTGTGATTTATTTCCTTAAAGATTCAACAAATTACATTGTAAATTTTAAAATTTAGCTTAAAGCTACGATGACTCTTCAGAGCGGTTCTTTTTTTAAAATGTTTTTATAATAATGTTTATAAAACATCAAGAACAGACATGTATTTCAAGTTAATTTATAAGTAGTTTTGTTTAATTCAAGGTATTGTAAGGCTCAATTGCGTAGCTAGTTCTGAGTGGGCCCTGCTTCCAAATTCCTTCGGGGCCCTCAATTAGGTATGAGAACCCTGTTAGAGGGACTGTAGTTACACATGTGGGGGCCCCTTGTAGCTTGGGGGCCCCGTATCATTAATACAGCGGTAGCTACGCCCCTTGTTAGGCCGTAAAACTCTTTAGTACTCTATGTTTCATCAGTATCATGAAAAGTTGATTACTGAGGCTCTTCTCAAAAAAGTTATAATCATTGCCATTTTATGGAGGGATTAGTTTTTAAGTTGAAAAATTACCTTTTACAAGTTTGAACAACCGGTTTCCACATAACAATCCTTTTTAACTACCTCTATAAATTACATGCTTTTTTTATATTTAGAAGTTATGAGAGAGAGAAAAATGCTCCTGCCTGTGTTACTCGAATTATTTATACATCTTTCGTGTTTCAAGTGATTTCAAACCTTGCTAAAAACAAAAATCGAAACTGTATATTAGTGGCGAGAATTGTGTATAAAATGGTTATTAAAATTAATTTGATCTAATAAATAAAAATACTTTTCTTGGTCTGTTTGTATCATCAGATTTTATTCAAATTATAAAGATGAATTAAAAAAGAACCTTTGAAAAATGGTAACAGAAACTGTAAATTAATTAAATTAGTCTATAAGTTAGATAAAAAATGCAAAGCGGAACACTGTACATTACAAGGCTAAAACGGAAATTAAGACGCTGTAAACTACATCATTGTAAACTTATAAAAAATGAACAGAAGACGAGAAATGCATTTGTCCTTCAAAACTCTTATGAATGATGAAGTTTTGCTACAATGTACACCAAGAAGCAACTTTTTGCCGGCAAAAATGCTAATAATAGACAACATCGCTTAGATTGTTTTCAAGATTATAAATTTAATCAAGGAAGTCAAAGTAATCAATTTAGTCATAAATAATTATGAATTTCGGAAATACCTTAAATTTACGGATCCTGACTTTTGAAACTCTACATTAGTGCTTCTCAAACTGTGGGGAGCGCAACCCCTAGGGGGCGTGTAACCCTACAAGGAGGCGCGAGCATATCTAAAATAAAATTTTCTTAAAAAATTAATATACTGGAATGAATTTAAACAAAATATTTTCTGACATAATGAAAAATACACATTTATACTGACATAATTTATACACTCATATCCATAAATTAAGGATAATGAAGTTCAGGCAAAGAAAGAGACAGAAGCAAAACAAATTTGACATTTGTAAAGTCTATTTATTAAACAAAAGGTAAAGAGCAAAAAAGATGCTATATGTTTGACATAATTAATAAAAATTGCGATTTTTACTCCCTGGAGCAAATTTCAACAAAGAATCTATTTACAAAAAAAAGTATAACATGGTTAGCATGATGGTTAATGCGGAGTATGTCTCCCGGACGATGCAATCCAGGCCTTACAATGCCTACGCATGCTGAGTATCAAATTATCAATCTGATCTTGGGGAATATTACACCACTCATCAAGCAATGCCCTCCGAAGTTCCGGTAGACAGGTGAGAGGGGGTTGACGGGCTGCAATTCGTCGGCCAAGCATATCCCCCACATGCTCTATTGGATCCGCATGCCGGTGAGTATGCTGGCCAATCCATACGGGTGATATCCTCCGATTGAAGGCATTCGTCTACAATGTTTGCCCGGTGGGCACGGGTGCTGTCATCCATAAACAGAAATTCCGCACCCATGGCGCCCCAAAACAAACGTACATGTTGTTCCACAATGACATCCCGATACATGTGGCCTGTCATCGTTACACTCTGAACATGCAGGTCAGTTCCGTAACCAAGAATAATTCCTCCCCAAACGAGCCATCCTGCACCACCGTAACGGTGTCGTTTAATGGTGTTCTCTTGGTGGTAACGGGTACCTGGCGCTCTCCATATGAAAGTCCGGTGAGAATCAGACTGCAAACTAAACCTGGACTCGTCGGAAAACATCACACAAAACCACTGTTGCGTTGTCCACATTGCATGCTCTCTACTCCAAGTTAATCGCAGGTGACAGTGAGTTGCGGTAAGGGGAACACATCTGACAGGCCTACGAGCATATAGACCAATGTGCCCTAAGAGTCTGTACACGGTCTGCTTTGAAACTGTCGTACCGGTAGCTGAAGAGAGCTGACGAGACAGGTCTGATTCTGTGCTCCGTCTGTTTCTTTTGGCAGTAACTGCCAAATACCGGTCCTCATTCGGCGTTGTAACTCGGGAGCGACCTGTGCTGTAACATCTACTCACATTACCATCATCTTGGAATCGTTGCCAAAGCCTGGAGATGACACTCTGGGCGATTCCAAGTTTCTCGGATGGGTACGTCCACATTCCAGTCGTCCGATAATTCTACCACGTAAAAAATCATCCAAATGCTTCCTTTGTGCCATTACTATGCGGTTATTGCATTGAAAGGCTTTTAAAGCGATTGTGAACAATTTTACTTCTTTGCCACCATTCCTTATATACCCCTCTCTTACACTCTCGTCATTGTGTCGTACTATCCGCGCCATCTAGTGGTTTCCTGTAATTTGCATATTCTTCTTCAAGATGTGTGTGATAATTCTACAGGTGAAATTTTTATTTTAGAGTTCAATTTCTGTGTGATTCTGAATTAGCCTTAATTTTTGGACATGAGTGTATATATCATCTGGCAATATTACGTTATCTGCACTTCAAGCTATCTTTGATCCTATAACCAAATAAGAAACTTTTTGTTTGTTCTACTGTAATCCCACGATGAGAGAATTTTTATTACGTTTTCTTTTTAAACATAAAATACTACTCTTTCAGAGAAAGAACAAAACCCAGATCCAGAGAAAAATTGTAAGAAGGTAAAAAATTCATCACTATCATTTAGGGAAGTTGTAAATAATGTATTTCTGTTGCACTTTATTCCATGTGAACGAGTTTTATTATATTTCGTAATGCACAGGAGCATTTTGAAGGATTATTTATTTTTATGCGTATTCTGAAACATCTAAAGCATAATGAAAAGCGTTTTACACAAATCTTTTTTAGAACTAACATCCATATTTTTATACTGAATACATTTTTAACTAGGGAGTAGTTGCACGAGGTGCAAAGTAGCCCCAGGCTCACGAAATCATTAATTCCGGAAAAACTGTTATTTGTTTTTAATGACCTTGACAGCATCCTCCTATATGACAGTCTTCAGAGGAACTAAAATGTATTTGTCACATATTTCCGTCTTTTTTGGGAGTGGCAAACTTTTCTTTCCAATCTTAAAGTTTTTGTTTTGACCGAGTTCCCCGCGCGACCACTTTTGTTCCGAAATATTTTTTATGAACATGCTACATTTTCCCTCTGCAATAAATGTAAATGAGCAAAACAAAAAAAATGGGCATCTGTGATCTCTATTGAAGGAAATTGAAACAGATCAAGCAAGGGAAAAACCTGATGAAATAATGCATATTAATCATGATAGCGAAAGTAAATTTGAGAAAAGCAATGAACATGAAACGAAAGGAAAATTTTCAATTGCTACCTAAAGAACTCCACCAAGAAAAATATAAAGTCATAAGTGTAATGCAAGACACACTTCACCCTGTCAAAAATACACAAGCAAGAAAAAGTTAAACACGATACTTGTCGATCATCAAAAGACAGCCAAAATACAATAACTTGAACAAAATATGACAGTTTTGCCAGAAAATGGCATTCCTATAATGTTAGCGAAAGTCCTTTAATTAGTTAGTGAATGTTAATGTCCTTTATTAATGTCTCGCACATTAAAACACATTATTTCAGTTTTATTGGATTTTTTCTCAAATTATCAAAGAAAAATTGAAAAGTCCTAGGAAGTAGGTAAGAATACTTTCAGGGACGTCTTAAAACATGAGCCAACTGGGCCCGGGACCAGGGCCTCACCCTCGGGGAGGGCCTCGTTTCGTTCTTGACTCTGAATTAATAAGATCATGATCAGGATAATTTTAATGGTCAAATATTATTCCCATACATATTCTCTGAAAAACAGAGTATTTCAAACTGCACGTCAACAGGCAAAAGTGGTCAAACTGTATTATTATGTGATGACCATTATCCATGTCTAGGCCTAGGCATAATATTTTAAACAATCATTCAACTAACTCATTTAGTCAAAATGCGGCCATCGGTCGAGCCGGTTTGTGCCTAAGTTTTTTGAGATTGTGTGTCGTGCACATTTATTTGTTTCATTTGACAATGCATGCTTTACACTGTGTACTTTTAAAGATCTCAGGAAGGGCCTACTTTTGCATAAGGGCTCAGGACCTCAAAAAATCTTTTCTGGGCCCTAGGCTTCAAAGAGTCTTAAGACGTCCCTGTATACTTTCTCTTAGTTCAATTATCCACTAGAATTGGGATTTTTTTCGTGTACAGTAAAAATAATTATTAAAAAAAAATAATTGGGGTTACTCAGCCACACTTGACCATTAACATTAGTATCGAGTGCACGCCTGCTCCTGGATTAAAACATTTTGAAGTCTTCTCTCTTTAAATATTAAAAATAACACAATTATTCATCATCAGAATTTTACATTCTTTTTCATTATTTAACATTAATTCTAAATGGTAATTCTGTGAGGCTTAAAATTACAGCTGATTTTGCGAAGAGTTGCAGTCCATAGACTGCAACTCTTTGGCAAAAATGGTTTCTACGATCTCAATTGCTGCTAGCAAAATAAGCTCTCAGCTGTGAGACTTTCTACACCTGGCTATTTTGTATGATACTTTGTAAGAAAAAAAGTAAAGCTTTTTCATTCACTAACAACGCTTTTTTTTAATGCTTTTTGTTTTTCATGTGATTTTAAATTTAATTCAAAGAACTCTCAAGGCTTGTTAATATACTCAACATGAAGCGTTTCCAAAGGTCTTTTAAGTTTATTAGGTTTCATGCTGTCTGCTACCAATGTAATTTGAACTAATAACATACACACAGGAGCCTTTCTTCTCCATTTACATTTGTAGTAGGAAATCGAAAATTTAAATATTGTTGAGAATATTTCCTTGACTTAATTTTCGGAATTATGCTCGTATGTGCACTTGTTGATGCTTTATTATCGTCGAATGTTCGCTTACGACTTAAAAATTTATCTATGTTTTTGTTACCCTACTGCCGTAAATACTTAATGTCGTGAATTATAACTAAAGCGCAAATTATAAAATGTACATACAAGGAGATTCGGTAGCTATAGAAGTATCGACTCGACCAAGAGTAATTGGAATTCTACGAGGTACAGCATTTTTACATGCTTTGCGCAGACATCCAATAAGTTGCCCAGACTCACGCAGACGTTCGTGAGAATGCTAGATATGATAGGGCACAACATAGACTATTTTTCTAATGACATTTCGACTTTTAGAAATGGATGATGGAGGAAATGTATCTTTAATTAAATATCATTTTGCAATCTGCACCAATTTAAAAATTAGCTAAAGGAAAAAAAATAACATAATAATTATCCTATTACTTTAAAGTAATTTGCTTAAAATATAAATTTAAAAGAAACATATACAGAACTTAATACTTATTTTGTTAATTTGTACGGTTTATAATTAAGATCGTATTGTAGCTATAGCGCCAAGTGCATTGTTTTGCATTCAATACATTATTATTGTATTGGGGGGGGGCTATAAAAATTATGATTGGAAATTGGGACGCCAATATTGAAAGTTTGAAAAGCACTGCTCTACATACTTTTCGGAAGTAAGAAGTTTAAGTTGAGGTAAAAAAGTTGAAGATTTTATTGTTTTCAAAACGAAATATCATTTATAAAATCAAAACAAAATTTGCGCGGGAACATGATAAAGAAAATTGAAGAACTGATTCGGCATTTTTTGTAGATATGACCTATCATTTGACTGACCACTCATAAAATGCACGTTGGCAGATCAGTTCATTGTTTGAAGGTATAATACATTTAAAATAAAACAAAATATAGTAATCTAAAATAAAAAAATTTGAGCATTTTCTCATGTAAGTACATCCAAAATTTCAGGAATTCCTTAATTTTATGGATGATGACTATGGGAACGCTATTTATTTTTAAAATATAGAATGGTTACGTTAAGATCTTGAAAAGATTAATGATTCATAACAAAAACATCGTTCATAGAATCAAAACAAAATTTAAGACGAAATTGGACGATTGTCGATTGCTTCACAGAGGTAGTATTTTCTATAAAGTTAACTGCTTATTTAATCACTAGGCACGAGGCTTCAAAGGGAGAACTGTCAGATCAATTAAAATGCTTTAATCTAGATTTACATTCGAAGTGAATTTGAATATATAGCAGCCTCATGTTAAAGCAATTAATGCTTGCATTTCAACGCATTTCTAAACACGGTAGCGTAACAAATGTGAAAAACATGCAACTATGTTTTTTTTTTATTTGATATACAAGTTTATAAGTTATGAATAATATCTAATTAAAGTTTATAAGTTATGAAGATTTTATTTACAGCCCATATAGGCAAATTATCTGTCAATTTTCAAGTAGAATACAAAGAATTACAATAAATTTAACAAATGTGATAGTGTCTTTTTACTTGATTTCTGTAAAAACAGTACAGGTCGTCCAAAATGCAGTATCATAAAGAAAATAGATAACAAAACAAAATTTATTGGATAAGAAACACAAAATATTAGGGAGAAATATTCGAAATAATAGTCCCATTCGATTTGTGGAACATGAAAAATATCTGTATTTTGAATAGCCACTACATGTGACAGCAATTATTGCGAGAAAACTAAGAATTGAAAGAAAAGTGTTTAAGATGTGCCCTTGGAGTATGTAAATTTATGTAGCTTACACGCTTCTAAAATATATGTGGTATAGCTTCGAGTAATGTATGCTGGGCTAGTCGCCTATGAATTATCCACCACATGTGTTCGATGGGAGGCAGGGCGGTAAAAGACAAGAGTGAAACCTGATGAATAACAAAGAGTTGTTGACATAGTGTTTCACGTGAAATTTCACGATGTCCTGTTGAAACTTTGTCGAGGGAGAGCTTTAAAGATAAGGACTGATATCAGCTCCAAAACTTGAGAGCCGTTGTGGTAGCTGTTGAATTACTCAAAATATAATTTAAAAATTTGACTTCAAATTTTTTTTTTCTTATTCTTACATTTTGATGTCATATTTTTTACCAGGTAATATATGTATACACTTGCTAGAAAAGTCTGCGTTCACGTACTATTGCTTACATAAATAACGAGAAAATAATTTAAAACTGGAATTTGAAATTTTTTAACATTATATTTTATTTAGTTCATTTCAAATATTGAGAATAGCTAAAGTAAACTCAGTTTGCTTTCATATCTTTTAAAATAAAGACTGGTTTGTAGCGATACGATTAAAAATCAAGTAGAAAAAGACTGCGTTCACTGTTTTAGTAGTAACTATAAAAAATATTTTAAAAAGATAATGAGCTATTTAATAGCTGGTTGAGATAACCCGTCTTTTGAGAACCTCCTGAAGTCATTTCGGTATTGAATTATTAAGTCTAGTGACATTATATATTTGACATCTCTTCAGCAAATCCTTGATAAGAATATTGTGTTGACGAACCCTAGGCTCCAACAAATCCCGTAGGTGTTCTGTAGGATTCAGATCAGGTGACTGAGGGGGCATGTGCAAATTGATTTGGAACATTATACAAGAGCCAAATCTTCACAATTTCAGTGGTATGCTTAGGATCGTTGTCGTGTTGGAAACGAAACGAAGATCCTAGGCCGAGTTTGGTGGCACTTTCCTTTAAATTGTTTTTAGAACATCAAAGTAATCATATTTGTTCATAATTGATTCGATATACTCCAACTTTCCAACACCGTTACTCGCCATGCACCCCCCCCCCCTATAACTCTATAACTCCACCACCACCGTACTTTACCGTTGGTACTAAATGAGAAAGAAAATTATAAATTCAGTCTTTGAATTATTTTTTTATTACGAAACATTATATAAATATATACACTGCTGGCCACCGTAAATGCAACACCCTAAAGGAAGCACGCAATTAACATGAAATTTACAACATGCATTAGCGGAGGTGAGATATGCAAATGATTAGAATTTCAGCGCAGACACACATCACGCACGCTTGTGGCGCCACCTCAAATCGCTATTTAAGGCTTGGAGATTTCAACGATTGTTCGGGAATTGTGTTTTTCTTATAGTTTTTTCAAAAAACGATCAGCTATGTCTCGTAGAAAACAGCGATCAGCTTTTGATCAAGTATCTGAGTTCGACAGAGGAAGGATAGAGTAGCCTACCGATAATGTGGATTATCTTTCAGGGAAATCGGTAGTCGTGTTGGACGAAACCAAACGACTGTAATGCGGATATGTGACCGTTGCATGCAGGAGGGCACGACGGACCTACGTAGTCGATCGCATCCACCTCAGTGCACCACTTCACGTGAGGACAGGCAAATTGTGCGCATGGCAGTAACGGATCTCTCAGTCACATCAGAACCATAGCACAGAACATTGAGTCTGTAATGCATCGTTCAATGTCTGCGCGTACCATTCGACGCCGTTTACAGCAGAGTGGTCTGTTCGCAAGACGTCCATTGCTTGGTCTACCCTTGACGCAGAACCACAGACGTCTCCACCGCCAATGGTGCGATGAAAGAAGAATGTGGGCGGCAGAATGGAATGAAGTTGTCTTTACTGAAGAGTCACGCATCTGTCTACAACACCATGATGGTCGGATTCGAGTCTGGAGACCCCGTGGAGAGAGGAGGATGAAGAGATGCATTATGCAGCGCCACACTGGCCCTGCACCGGGTATTATGGTATGGGGTGTGATATTGGACATCACTCTCGCACTCCTCCAGTTCGCATTGCCGGTACTTTAAACAGCCAGCGCTACATCTCCGAGGTGTTGGATACAGTTGTCCTTCCGAACCTTCAGGGCTTGGTCACAGCCATATTTCAACAGGATAATGCGCTACCACTCGTGGCACGCATTGTCTGAAGGTTCTTCGTCAATCACCAGATTGGATTGCATCCATGGCCGGCTCTCTCCCCGGATCTTTCGCCGTTAGAAAACATGTGGTCCATGGTTGCTCAACGATTGACCCAGATTACACCACCAGCTGCCATACCAGATCAACTTTGGCAACGTGTGGAAGCTGCTTGGTCTGTTGTACCCCAAGAACACATCCAAAGTCTCTTTGAATCTATGCCGAGGCGTGTGGCAGAGGTGATCTCCAACAATGGCGGCTACTCTGGTTACTGATTCTGGCAGGAACCACACTTCACAGAAGTCTATAAATTTAATCATTTGATACTTGGTCAATATGTTATCTACAAAATAAATTTTGTTGTGCTATGTCTTGTCTTTCTTGGTGTTGCATTTACGGTGGCCAGCAGTGAATTTTCCACAACGTTTTCTCTAGAAATAAATAAATTACTTTCAAATCTTCAAACGGAATGCATTGAACTGCAAGATGACATTCAACTGAAAGAAAAACTTGGGGATGTTTCTATACTGTAGTTTTATAAAGATTACCACACCACGATAAATATCCTCATTTTCACACTCATGCTTTATTAATGCCTCCAGCTTTTGGCATTACTTATATGTGTGAACAGTTATTTTTCAAGAATGAAGCACACAAAAAACAAAATAACACAAATATCCCTGACAAACATTTTGAAAATACATTAAGAATTGCCACTTCGTCTATTGAACCCAATATCGATTTGCTTGTTCATTACAAACTCACAAATTCATTCATCTCATTAACTTGATTTTTTTCCATCTTTGTGAAATTGAAATCTAAATGAAACGAAACTTTTCCAAGTTTAAAATAAATGTGTACCTATTCATGTCTAATTCAAATTTTAAAAAGTTATGATAAAAATAAGTTAATTTATCTTAATAAAATTACATGGAGTTTTATTTCAATTTGTTAAAATATATATATATATATATATATATACTGTATGTGCGGCCCACAGAAAAAAAATTATGTTTGCAATGCGGCCCACAAGCGGTCATAGTTTAGAGACACCCATGATGTAATACATGGTTCACAAGGGTAATGAAATTCTTTTTAAAGGTCCAAGTATTTACAAGAAAATGTATGCTCTTGTGTAGGAAAAAGGGGACAAAAATAATTGTTGAGTTAGAATTACTAATACATAATAATTAAGGTTAATAAGATATTTCTCCTTTTAGAGACAACAAAAGAAGGAAATAAGCCTTAGATAAACCTAAAAAATTTATATAAGTAAGTTAGAAAAAATCTTATAAAAGAGAAGGTGTGGGAAATCGAAAATCTCTGTAAAGTTGGAATCTCAGGGGCGGCTCTAGGGCCGGACAAACCGGACCTATATTCGGGGCGACATTTGGACCGAATTTGAAAAATACTTTATATATATATATATATGGTTAAAATTCTCAAAATAGCCTATAACAAATATTCTTTGAATAAACTAATTAAATATGATAAATATCTTTCAATTATTCATCTAGTACTATATGAAAATTATATTTTTCACAATAACTCTTATTATCAGCAAATTAAAGGTCTTCCACAAGGAGGACCTGCGAGTAACTGTTTAGCCAATATTTATCTGCACTTTTATGAATATGATAACATTAGTTTCGATTCTTGTTACTTTTTTAGATACATCTTGTACTTAATCATCTTTAGTAATATAGTAAATTTTGTTCCTAGTTTTAAATATTATCCCCAATATCTGAAATTATTAAAAACCAATTATAATAATGACTCTGCAAACTTTTTAGACCTACAATTAATAGTTAAGAATAATATACTAATTAGTAATATTTTTGATAAAAGAGACTCTTTTGATTTTAACATTATTAAAATGCCTTTTTGGGAAAGTAACCTACATCTCTCTCTCTATCTATTTTTAGAAATATCATCTTAAATTTTATAAAAAGAAATAACGATTTAGTCACAGATAATGATGTTAAGCAAAATAATTTTAAGCTATTCCGCAATAATTGCTTGGAATACAACTATCCTAGTAACTTCATTTTTAAATATATTTCTAAATTATCTCTCTAATTCTCCTTTTCAAAGTTTAAGTATTATTCTTTGTTTTTTTCTCCTTCTGTTTTTTATTATTTTCAATTTGTTTTTGTTTGCTTTGTTTAACTACAAAAAACTATCCAGGTGGCGCCACTAATTTTTGCATCTGGTTTTACCAACTTAACACGTCATTTCTAACGATCATTTAGCGTATTGTTCTCGTACGTACAGATTTTTCCCGCTCTCCGGTTATTTGCATTTTTTCTTTCCCGCTATCCGGTTATTTGCATTTTTTCATGTAAGTTTTTGCTTCATTATTCCTTTTCAAAATTATTTTTATTTGTATTTTGTTAGGATTCATTTCCTTTCATATTTTCTATTATTTTTATTTTATTTTTCTTTTGGTTGCAAATTACACGTGGTTGGTTTTAGGCCTAACTTTTCAATATTGGTATTTTTCCTGTTATGTATAAAATTTCTGCTGAACAGGGGAAGGTGGATCCATAAAATATATTTAACCCTAATTTGCTGGTCCTAATTCAGCAACAGCTTTAGAAATCATAACAGATCTTCATTTTAGTTTATTGACTCTTTTGGTTTCTTAAATTTTAAAGTTCTAATTCTGTTCCATGTTATACATACGCTTAGTTAATTCTTCTATAATAGACTCTTCCATCACTTTTAAAGTGTGTTTCTTGAAATCAGGTTTAAATCTTCTAGCTTTGTTAGTGATATTATTTTGTATTATCAATTTTATTATGCCATGTATTTCTTTCATTTTATGTTACTATATATATATATATATATCTAATATATAAAATTCTCCTGTCACAGTGTTTGTAACCAAACTCCTCCGAAACGGCTGGACCGATTCTTATGAAATTTTGTGCGTATATTCAGTAGATCTGAGAATAGGACGTAAATTATTTTTCATTTCGATATTGCAATTAGTTGAAAAGATATTAATTAAAAACCCTAAAATGCGCAATTGTCTTTGCCTGTGTGTTGTTTATTTCGCCATTTATTTCGCGTGGCTTCGAAAATCGATTTCGTTCCAGATGTGACTTTTCTCTGTTCCACCGTCCAAATCACCTTGCCCATGGATTACACTAGCAAAAGGGGTATCTATAACAAGTAAAAAAAATGCGAGTGAAAAGTTTATTTTTTGTACATATCTTTTCTTCAAAAATTCATATATTGCATCCGTTTATAAAACAAAAATATCAAAAATATTTGCGAAAAACTTAATCGCTTTTTCTTTGTTATCATTATTTCAAATAAATGACACGCAATCATTTATTGCCATTTTGCTCAATATAGTTCTCACGTTCAGTTAAGTAAGTGACCTCATATAAATCAATAGTTTTCAAAACGTGTCCCGAGCTCGCGCTAACAACAATTATTGTGTTACCTGCATAAACCATTTCTGAATATTTCCAGACATTTATGTGTGAGTTCTTATTTATTTTTATTGTTATTAAATGACAGTAAATAAAACTGTAATACTCAGTGCTCACAAAATTTTCAGGAATCATTTTCAATTAAAAGATAAATATATACGTATTTATAATTGTGAAAAGTATAGGTAAAATAATAAAAGAACAGATACATTATCAGTATACTGTTTTGTAGCATTAAGTACTTCAATTTGATCTATTTGTGTGCTTTGTACTGTGAACAGTGCCACCCAGACGCAAAGGGTCTGATTTGGGACATCGAACGACTAAATCTACAGCCCTGCGAAATAGAAGAGCTCAAAGAACAGGCGAATAAATGCAACAGGATAATGAATATGTACGAGTGAACACGGTGCAGTTGCGTGAATCGCAATCACAAGAGGTACGAGTTGAACAGGATCAACAAAGACAAGCATGTCGATTCTTATTTGACACACGCAGAGCAAATGACCAACAACGCCAACAAGTACATCGAGCATTTGCATCCAATTCATTCCGTCGTCTAGCATTCGAGTATGAGCCCGATGTTAAATATTGCGTTCATTCGAATGTGGAAATTGGTGCTACGGACAAGGAATGTGTCCGTATTGTAATGCGCTTCAATTAAAAAATGAGCCAGCCGGGATGTGTTGCGCGTCAGGAAAAGTGCAACTACCAGAACTTGAAACACCACTTGAACCATTGTCACGTCAATCCACGTTCAACGTGCGCTAATGAGATCAACGCTTGCTCATCGCCAATGTGGCGTAATGGTGAAAAAGTACAGCTGAAAGTAAATATACGCGTTCACACACACACACACACACAAATGCTTCAAGATCCATCCGCTGAAACATTCTCAAAACAACTGTTAGATATCAGCGATGGAAAAGTAGCTGTACATGAAAACACTGGATGCATAAAATTGCCGACCGATTTCTGCTCAATCATTAACTCGCAAAATGCTCTCATTGGCCAGATATTTCCCGATATACACATATAATACTTGAATCATGAGTGGCTGGCAGAAAGAGCAATTTTGGCAGCAAAAAATGTGGACGTCAACTATTTGAATTTCAAGATACAACAGTTGATACCAGGGGACTTGATGCCATACGAATCTATCGATACAGTTTGCGATACTAACGAAGCTGTAAATTTTCCAGCAGAGTTTTTGAACTCATTGGATTTGCCAGGTATGCCACCGTACCATTTACAACTGAAGGTTGGATCTCCGGTTATTTTGCTTCGTAATTTGAACCCGCCACTGCTGTGCAATGGCACGCCATTAGTCATTAAAAAATTGATAAAAACGTTGTCGAGGCAAGCATTTTGAATGGCAAGTTCCAAAGGGGTAGATATATTACTACCACGAATCCTTATTATTCCCACAGATGTGTCAATTGAATTCAAACAGATTCAACTTCGAATTAGATTGGCATACGCAATGACAATCAATAAGTCTCAAAGCCACACGATGTCTTTTTGTGGCTTAGATTTGAGCACACCGTATTTTTCACACGGACAATTATAAGCGGCATTTTCTCGCGTGGGTAAACCCTCTAGTTTGTTTGTGTTGGCTAAAGGTGGACTCACTAAAAATATCGTGCACTCCATTGCACTAAGAGACTGATAAAGTTATTTTTTAATTGTCACAATTTGTGATAGAGATGTAATTTGAAATTTATTAGTTAAAATAATAAAAGTACAAAGAATTCAAAAAATGAATGTTTGGAGTTTTGTTACTTTTATAGGCCGTCATTGTTCACAGCGCTCCATTCCTCTTTTAGTCATATACCACATCCCCACACACTTACAATGAGATAGTTAATTTTTATTTGAATACCAAAATATTCTCTAGAAATACTTTATATAGCAAAACAACGTTTATGCCGGGTCAGTTAGTATATATATATAATTAAGTGTGATATAAATAAATTTACATTAATGAATAACGATTATAATTGAAAGGAATACTGAGTTAAAAGAAAACTAGGTTATTCTAATTCAATGAAATTATTTTGTATATACGTATCTATAGTTATAATTATATAAGAAATACGTCAAGAGTTAAGAGATTTTCAAAAATTTTATTTTTAGAATAAAACGAAATATTGTGGACGCGAAATTTTTTTCATAAGAGAGCTTCAATTGCTGGAACAAAGCATTGCATAACCTTCATTACTGTCCCCAGAATTTTAAAAAAAAATGTGGTTTATTTGTCTTGTTTATTGTAAATTTTGATTCCATTTTTCTGAATCATGATGTTAAATCTATGCAACAAATGTGATTTGAGATTTTTTTTATACATCAAAAGAAATTTAGTAATACTATTGGTAATTATATTCTTATAAGTAACTGTGTTATTGCTGATTGGAGTATCGGAAAGGCACTATAAAAAATTCTTTCGGAATATTTAAGGTTTGTGAATTAGGTCAGTAATAGGTGACTTATTTGGATATTTTCTTTTTTTATGTAAAAAGAGATATAAATTTAGTTAATTATTTTAGTATTATAAATATATTTCCAAATGAGATTACATGTGTTTATATTTAAATGTAAAGAAAAATATTTCGAATTGACATTTTTTAAAGAAACTAAAAGACAGGATTTTATTTGACTGATATATATATATATATATATATATATATATATATATATATATATATATATATATATATATATATATATGATGAAAAATATAATGTTTGTAGTCCGTTTTTTGAGTATTTTTATTATTGTTAATTTTAACGATTGTAAAGATTATTAATTTCTTGTGTTATTAATAACATAAATGGAAAGTATTTTTTCTGCTGGAGTAAAAAAGTAAGTAAAAAATTTTTCTTAGATAAAAAAGTATGTAAATTCATTCTATATTTTGTGTGTGTTATGTACTGATGTATATATGGGTTTGTTGAAAATACATATTTATATATATATATGTGGTGATCTGTAGCCACCCCTTACACTAATACCTTCCTGTCTATCTGAAAATCCGGCTGGATGTGTAGGCGGACTTAAATGATCAAAAGACATAATTACAATTCAAACAGATTTATTGATGCTTATCAATAAATAAGTTTAGACACAACACAATTCAAGTTAAGATAAATATATGAGAGTGGAGTAATGAAGTGGGGTATCAATACTAGCGGAAACTACAGAATTTCAACTGAATCTAGGAAAGCTTAAACGCGCAGAATTACATTTAAGCCACACGAGAATAATCTGATTTTCTTAATCTAAGTCACTGACCTTATATTTTGCTGCTGCGGTTCCTTCGTGACTACTTCAGGCCCTTTATATGGCTGGAAGAATTGGTGAAGACTCCCCACTTCGTAATAATGAGTTTCACTATTTTAAATCCGCTTCTCTTCGAGTAGATCAACACGTATCAGGCTCGCTACACTTGTCAACAACTTCGTGTCGACTTCTCGATCTTTAATTCACTTGACTTCTCACTTCCTATTACTAGCTTCTTAACTCGCGAAAACCGAATTTATATAATATACCTTACTTACATAAACTACGCCTGGCTCTTGGTGAAGATTGGTTGAAATAAATAAATTATTTTAAGGAAAAAGAGAAGAAGTTAGTGAAAGACCGTATAGATCCGTCACAACCCCCTCCGAGAAAAAAAGCGTGATTTATTGAAGGTCTAAACGACCTGATGGAAATTACGTTAAATGCCTAACGCCTGAAAAACTCTGGACCTGCAATAAAGTTTGAACTCTCTAACTCAACAATTTTAATACAACTAACATAGACAGAAATGTCTACTCAAAAGGGCACTCCACTTTGTTTATTCATCTTTCACATAACATCCCTACAGTGCATCCAATTCGGGCGAAGATCAGGGGAAAACCTTGACATAAGGAAAAAAAACCCTAATCATGCACTTTACTTAAGTACTAATAAAATTAAAAATTTTACATCTTCACAAGATAATTTCTTCGGTACATCTCATCAAAAGATTCAAGGACTGCTGTCCTGAAAGGAAACTAGATCAATTTCTTTCTAAAATATGACATTAAATGCACAGAACCTTATACAACTTCCATATTGACACAAATATGGCAGACCTTATATTAATTACATATATATAGTTTCATATCAAAATAACCTTCATCTGGTTTCATTTTCAAAAAACTCTCAATCAATCGCGCTGCGCTGTTAATGTTATTGTTAGTTATCCTAATTATGCCGCGCCCCGAAACCAGATACTACTTATACATTTTAATAATTACACACAAAAATATATAATTTTCAAACATACAATATATTACAACAAACAATGCAAGTAATCTCACATATAAAGCCATGTCTTTACTGTGTAGCAAAACAAATGCAATAAAAAAATGTTTTTCCACAATTTGGAAAAATTGTTACATACAAAAGTTCCTTTTTCAAACAATGTGAAAACGCACGCAACGCAGTGACAACTTTTGTACACTTTAAATTTTACAAAACAAAAATTTAGACTAACCCACATGGAAAATACTCGAACTGTCTGCCAGAGGGAAAATAAACAAATTAGAATTATACAACCTGGCTAATCTTTAGATCCAATCTGCATAGGCTTCGTCTCCAACTACAGACTCGGTACTGGCTGACCTTGTCCTAAGGCTGTTCTCTCTCCTCTCCCACCTTCTGGGTCTCCTTTGCTGCAAGTGAGTCTCTTGTAGTTGATATGCTCCTGCTGGGGGATACCGCTCCTGACTGCTGTCCACTCGACGTCGGCTCCGGAGGTTGTATGGGCAATGCCATTCCTGCTGGACTGGACGGGACCTGTTGAATCTTGATTTTCTATTCTCCTCTCTGCGGGATGGTCCTAGAAAATTGCTCTTCTTCCCTCCGACTGCATATCACTGTCTCTCCTCCTGAATCTCTTTAATGATGGACGAGACGACGTGGACGAGGTAACTTTTCTTTTTATGCGTGATTTTGGTGCCTCTGGTATCTTCTTCCTTTGCTGCATCTCTAACCAGGATTCGGGCCTCCGTCTTTTCTCACGTTCCTGGAACAGTGGCTTCCTCTTCCTGAAATTATACGCGTCAGCCCTCGAGGAAACAGTTGATTCTGTCCGCACGCGTTTCCCCCTTCTCACCTCCTCTCCATCGCGTCTATCCCTGGCTACATCTCTACTACCTTCCAAATTTCCTGATCCTGATCCTCTATGACTATTCTCATCGCTTTCTGACTGTACTACCCTCGGCCGTCTATCATCCGACCTTTCTTATGGTACTACTCTAGGCTGAGTACTTCCCGCAATTTCAGATTCGCCGACACTGTCTTAAAAAAGAGAAAAAACTGGTCGAAAATGTTTTAACTGATTGTGATTAGGCGAGAAGAGTCTTCCCAACGTATACCTCGTAGCTAAGTATGAAAATGTGTTCTTTTCTTTTAATAATTATTCTTTTAATAGTTGTTTTTAATACATAAATGTATTCTCTTAATACAAAAAAGACTTCTAACATCTGTATAATATTTATACTATATAATATATGTACATTTTAAAAATTAAAATAATTTTCTACATTTGTAAAATTCTTGCTTTTTTACATAGTTTCAAATTTAAATGTGTTAGGAAAAAATTCATCTTCTCGTATTTTGGGAGTTTTTTCTACCCACTTGATAATTCGAAGTTTTTCATTGGTCCCTCCAATTTCTAATTATCGAGAGTCAACTGTATATGATTTTGAAACCTTATTAACACCTATATCATTATGAAAGTTATAAAAAGTATAATCATTATAAATTCCAAATACAGTTTTCATACATGTAATTGTTACAAATTATAATTGCAATGTCATTGATTTTTGTATAATAGTTATCAAATTCAACATTTAAAAATGATAATTATTTACATTAGTAATAAATAGAATCCGATGAATGTTATGATAAATTTTAAAACATTGAAAGTCAATACGTAAATAAAATTTAAATATCAGAAATGCACATCAGTTTAAATTTCAGGTCAGAACTTATCACATCATCATCGATTTTTTTTCAATTTACCAATACAAGAATTCACCTTAAAATTTTCTATAAATAAAGTTTTTCTATAGTTAATTTTAATTTAAACACATCGATAATTTTTTGGTATTTTTAAAGTACCAAGAAGAAAAAGAGGGGGGGGGGTAATCCCTCTCATCGGTAATTATATATTATTTATTCTTCCGTATATTATTATTATGCTCATTTATAAATTAATACATTTATAAATTATACATAAACCAACATAACCGAACTACTCCTTAAAAAGATGTAGAGCTTGCATTCATATTAAAAGCAAACACTTTGAACATTTAATTCTTTTAAAAAGCAAGGGTACTCAACCTTTTTTCCCAGCGGGCCGCATACATTTGATAGGTATTTCACGCGGGCCGTATACGCAACGCATGATAGTTATTTCATGTGGGCCGCAACATGCAGATAATGGAAAAAGTACATTATAAGACTAAAGTAACATCGACAAACAAGATTTATTAAAATATTAAAACTAATTTTTGGCTTTTATTTTAATACTGTATTAATTTTTCTATCAAACACACACACAAAAACATTTATTTTCATGAATTTTTACTGAGTTATGAGATAATTTCTATTTTCTTTCATCTATGACCAAGCCTCTTGCTTGCTTCTACAAGGGGTGATCAAATGAAAAGGTACGAAACGACATAAAAATGAAACAGTTAAATATTTGCATATTCCGCCAAGGGAGAATGTAGCGAGACATCTCGGGATGCCATTGGAGACTGACTGGGATCGGATCATGCGTGGGTGCCCGCATGCGTAGGAGAGAGCAAAGGCTCTTATAAAAAGCGGCGTCCAAATGATGCGAGCACAGAATGACTCGAGCACAGAAAAAGCATTAACTCCGATGTGTACTGTGAGACACTCCGACGCCTACGCAGGTCCATCAAGAACAAAAGACCGGGGCTGCTCACGGAGGGTGTGGTTCTGCTCCATGATAACGCGCGTCCACACGTCTCCAGAGTCACACAAATGGAACTGGACAAGTTCCAATGGGAGACGTTGGACCATCCATCCTACAGTCCGGACATGTCACCCTGCGATTTCCATGTGTTTGGTCCACTGAAGAAACACCTGAAAGGAAAGCGCTTCAACTCGGACGACGTACTCAAGGACACTGTGAAGGACTGGGTCTCGTCACAGCCACAGGAATTCTGGGAACAAGGAATCCTGCGGCTTGTTCATCAGTGGGATCGTTGTGCTCAGGCCTATGGTGTATATTTTGAATAAAGTCTATATTTGTACCCACCGTGTCGTTTCGTACCTTTTCATTTGATCACCCCTTGTACTATTAAAAAAAAACCAGATTGATAGCAAAATTGATACATTTCATTGCTCGATTGATAGGATTTCCTGTTAAATTTTTTGTACATTTTTCTCCAATAATTGAATTTCTTAGTGCAATGGGCCATGGCCGGGCTACTCAAAAAAGGCCGGCGGGTCACATGCGTCCCGCAGTTTGAGTATCACTGATTTAAAGTATCACAAAAATTACTTTCTGTTTCATTTCTAAATGTATTGTTTGAGTTACACATTTAAGATTAAGTTTTTTTTTTTTTTATTCAGTTATTTTGTAAGAAAAATAATAAAATTCTCGGCATTTTTTATGGTTAGAAAAGTTGCAAATGTTATATCATTTTGAAATCTTTACTAAATGGGTCATCTTTTGAAATAACTTGCCTTAGGTAGTATATTAAGTTTTTCTTTTTATAGAGAGTTACATTTAGATGACAACATTTTCTCAAACTGTGTTAATTTTAACTAAACCAGCTGAGTGTTTTGTTCAATTTGTGACTGTGATTAATAGCACGACTATGCAAAATCACATTAATAAAACAAATCACTATAAAGTTGTGAAATTTGTGGTCACAGTACTGAATGATGTGATGGAGGGTTTCAACAAAGGTGATTTTAAAGTGAAGATGTTTTGCAAATAAAGTATTGGCTATGACTTTATTGTAGAAAAGAACAGACGTTGTACCATTTTGAAATCTTAACTAAGTGGGCCAGCTTTTAAAAAACTTTCCTGGGGTTGTATGTAATATTTTTATTTTAATGGAGAGTCAAATTTAGGTGACATTTTCTCAAACCCCAATTCAAACTATGCTGATTTTAACGAAACCATCAAAGTGTTTTGACCGATTTATGATTATGATTAATAACACGGTTATGTGAGATCATGTTTGCAAAATATGTCCCTGCAAAATTGTAAAATTTGGGGTCATAGTATCTATCTAATGATGTGATAGAGGGTGTCACTTTTGCACATTTTCAAAAATATGTTTATCATCACTTAACCAAGTGAAGTGGAATTTTTAATTTTTTTACTGAACTCACATGACCCCCATTTTTTGTCCCCGCTTGACGTTGAGTAGAAATAAACTGTTTTTATATTGTTATTATTCAGGTTTGTATAAAAAATAGGCTATTTTTTATACACACACCTGATTTACCTTCACAAAATATTGAACTTTAGAAAGTATTATAACTGATTTCCAAAATTTTTAAGGAATTTAGATTTCATAAAAATAATAATAAATAAAAAAGTAAATAAAATAAATAAAAATTTTGAAAATAATTAAATATATTTGGTTAATAGCCTATTTGTTCTAAGCGAAACTATTTTGTGTATGTTCTGAATAATAGAGTGTAAATATTTATTACAGACACACATATTGAGATATATTATACGATAGAAAATAATATATTTAAGGCAATTCGCAAACTTCTTATTTTCTTAAAATTGAAGAAATTTCTTCAATAAAAAGTGTTTTCTGCAATTTTATACCTTAATTAAAAGAAGTAACTTATTGAAAAGTGACAAAATGCGAGATTAAAATAGCTACATGTATTTAAAAAAATTACTTTTTTACATAATTATCTGATATACTATGGATACCTCTAAAATGTGAGAAATTAATTTTTATTTAATTTTTGCAAAGTCTAATCTCTAATCTATTGTATTGATGTATGTTTCTAGTCCTTTGGTGCTTAATATTTATTCTGTTTCCAGCAAAGAGCGTCTTCTTAGATTCTTTGAAAGAGAGTGTGTAATAATTTAATATCTTTTAATATGTGGGCTGCTGAAAAGATAATGAGCACAAATATTACCTTTGATATATATATATATATATATAACTTTAAACGTCCCAATTTGGCGAGTGTAAGGAATTCTTTAACGATGATGATTATTTTAGATGATTGATGTTTCATTTGATGACATTGACGAGGAGTCCTTTGAAATGGTAAATCTGGTTTATCGTACATTTAAAATAAAACAGGGAATGGACAACACAACACAGAACAAAGACAAAAATGAACTGCAGCTGATTAAAGAATGATGAAGACAAAGAACAAGAGACGCTGCAGCTACGGGATGAAGACAAAAGCATGAAGGCGGATTTTCCAGAATCTCGGTATTTACACAAAGCGGCAAACCGAAGTATAGCTCACATGATCTGTGTGAACCGAGCTTGTTTATTGTTGAATAAATGTAGTTCAAAAGATTTCTGATTCGCTAGGAATATTAGGATTGGATATTCTGTCTTGAATTGTCTGAATTTTTATCTTTTGGCAGCGTGTCCCTTATCTGAGGCTGCACGAGTAATGATTGGATAAATAATTTTTTAATAAATCTGGATTTTATTTTTAAGGGAAAATTGTTACTGTCTGTCTATGAAGGAAATACTTATTTTGATTTTATTCCGACACTTATCAGCAACGCATTTTATATGTTTTTAAAGATTTATTTTGAATATATAATAATTGCTAAAAATTTAATTTCAGAGATTTAAAATATTTTTCACCTGAAAAATTTGAATGGTTTGCTGGGGAATTTTCGGTTTTCCCTTATAAAAATTATTGCTTGTGTTTTATTTATGTTGATTTGAACAGATATTGCAACCGCCAAACTGTAACCGCTAGTTATGTATTTGCATAAAATGATTTTATAGATTCGTTTCGATGTGCGAAAGGAGGTGATTTGAGAAAACTTTGTTGGTTGAGTATTTTTCAAGTGGATCCGAATTGGTGAGATCGTTTCTCATTAAGTTTTTTCTTCTTTTTTTGAAAGTTATTTAGTATAACTTTTCATCTAACTTTGGAGAAATTTTTCTTAATTTTAGAACTTACACAGTGTATTAATTCAAAATAGAGTGTTGGAGTAGGGTAGAAAAAATGGGTGATTTTTCTCACCCAGAAAATAAAATGGAGGTGGAGACTACAAATTCTGATTTACCATTAAATAAATATAGATGCAATTTAACTGATATGGAATTGTTGGCCAGGTTTGAGGAAAGGTTGGATTTAAATACGAACCCGAATATTACAATCTTCTTAAAATCGGAAAATAACTTCCAGAATGGTAATCCACTTAAATTAAAAGAATCAATAATGAGAGGTTTCACAATTAAGAAAAGTATTCAGAGTATAAGCAAAACAAGAAATTCAGAAATCATAATCAAAACAAATAGCTGCGTGACCACCAAAGAAGCTTTAAAAATTAAAGAAATTAATGGATTTAAAATAAGTTCTAGATTATCCTTTATTGGCCTAAGTACTAGTTACATTTTGCAGGGAATTGACACGGAATACACAATACATGACATAAAATCGGAACTAGAAAATAACAATTACGCAATCTTGGACATTCAACGGTTCACTAAAAAAACAGAATCTGGATTCAAACCTATCAAAACAATTAAAGTAACCCAAATAGGATGCACGATCCCCGAAAGAGTATCAATAGGATTTGAAATGTTTAGAGAACTAGCCTTTTTTTCGAAAAACCTAAACAATGTACTAAATGTTGGAAATTTGATCACATAAATAAATATTGTAGAAGCTCAATTAAATGCCGTGTATGCTCACTAAACCACTCTGAAAACGAGTATAAAGAAATAAATACAAAAAAATGTAGCTGTGGTGGAGAAAATCATGAAGCTAACGATAAAAGTTGTAAAAAATATCAAGAGGAAGTCGAAATCTTAAAAATTAAAAATAAGCAACAAATCTCGAGAAACGAAGCAGTCGAAAAGTTCTATAAAGAAAAAAAGGCCTCATTCTCGGCCGTAACTTATAATAAGCAAACTGAGAAAATAAAAACTCTAGAAAAAAAATTCCAAGAATTAAAATTAAAATTGGAAGAAAATAACAACATATTTGAAAAGAAATTAGAACAAATTGTACAACGTTTTAAGGCAGAACTAAACGCGATGGTAACTCAAATAAATTTAAAATTTTCATCCTTGATGAACACAATAGAATCTTCGTTAAAAAAAAATTGCATCCAATATAAGTTTCACAAGATAACGACTTTCGAATTAATAGAAAAATAAATGAAAAAGCAAAAAGACTAAAGAACATGTCAGAAAAGAGAGAAAATAATTTAGAAAGTATAGTAGAACAAAATAAAATTTAGATAAATATACAAAATTTCTTACATCCTCTAAAAGAAAAAAAATCAATATTAATCGGCTTTCTTTTTTGGACATTTAAACTAATTCGTAGTATTGCACACTTCCCCCCATTTAAATTATGAATATAATCCAATGGAACGCACGGGGAATTAAAAACAAAAGATCAGATATTCTATTCACGCCAATTTTTCAAAAAGCAAGCATTTTAATAATCCAAGAAACTTGGCTACACCCAATGATAATTTCACAATTCCCAATAAGAATATATTCCGAATCGATTGAGAAATCAGAAGAGGAGGAGGATTAATGATAATTTTAAATAAAGATAATAGCGCAATAAAAATATTCTCAGAAATTAGTGAAGACTTAGAAATTCTAATAGTCAAAGTTCAGATAGATACAGTTCCTATCACAATCTTTATTTACATCCCACCGGATAATTTTAAAGACGACAGCTTATCAAAAATAGCATCATATATAGATAATCATAGCTTAATATTGGGAGATTTCAACGCATCTCATGAAAAATGGGGTTCAAAGAATTCAAATACGTCTGGGGAAAAAAATTTTGATTGGATTATCGAAAATGACTTAATTTTATTAAACGATAAAAGCCCAACTTATCTCCATTCAGCGGGAATTTTTACATCTATAGATCTTTCATTATCATCTATAAATTTAAATTACGATATGACGTGGTCCACAAGTACTGATAATTTTGGAAGTGACCATTTCCCTATTATTATTAATTACAAAAGAACAAACAGCTCAACAACAAATAAATTTAGACAAAAAAACAAATTGGAACAAATTTATTAATCTTATTCAACAAAAGCTAAATTTAAATGAAAATATAAATATAGATATTATAGAAGAAATTAGAAAAGCCCAAATCTCTTATCTCAGGAATCAGAAATAAAACAGATCAATTCAAGAGCTCCTTGGTGGACAGCAGCATGCGGGTATTTAAGAGCAAAAAAAGGAAAATTCCTTAAGAAAGCAAGAAAATACTTCAACGAAGAAGACTGGATAAAATATAAAGAAATAAGTGCAAAACTTAAGCGAACAATAAAAACCTGTAAAGAAAACTTTTGGCACAAGACATGTGAAAAAATCTCTTCTCCTAAAATTATTTTTACAATAATCCGGATAATCAAAAATAGAACAATTTCGAACTATTCTTCATTTAACATCATTGAGAATAATGGAATCATACTAAAAAACGAACAATCCCAAGCAAATTGTTTTTTAAAATATTACGCAAAACAAAACAATAATAGTATCCAAAATATTTTTATTCCGGACAATAGCCAAGATATTAATAAACCGTTCTCTTTAAAAGAATTAAAAATAGCAATATCTCATAAAAAACAGCAGTCCAGGGCATGATAAAATTTCTCTCCAAACAATCAACCATTTATTGCTTCCCCATCAAACCAATAAATCTTCTCCTGAAATCCTTTAATGACAGTTGGTCTTCTAGTCAAATTCCAAAAGATTGGACTCACGCAATTATTTTACCATTCATAAAAAATCACAAGGAAATAGCGTCATTTCGCCCAATTTCACGTACCTCAATAGTTGCCAAATTAATAGAAAGAAGGATCCTACACAGAATGTTAGATTTCAGCTTTCAAAATAAAATTTTCACGTAAATCATCATGGCTTTTACCCCCACAGAAGCAGTATTCATACGATTCTTCAACTACAACATGATATTATACTGGCTAGAGAACGTAAGGAATACTTTATTCTAGTAGCATTAGATATTAAATCAGTATATGACTCAGTGTGGCCAAGTGGTCTAGTTTCTAAATTAAAAAAAAGTTGGATACTCTGGTAAATTGCTACGATGGGTTCAAAATTTCTTACATCAAAGAACAATTCAAATTAAATGGTGGAACAATTTTTCGAAAATCAGCAAAAACAATTATGGTGTACCTCAGGGTTGCATCTTTAGCCCTTTCCTATTTATGATTTATATGGCAGACATTTTTGAAATCCAACACGACAGCCATCTTCTGGTCTGTGCAGACGACATATTCTTATATAATAGCGGCACAAATTGGAACAAAACAATAGACGAATTACAAGTATCTTTAAACAATATTTCAGCCTGGTGTAAAAAATGGAATTTGTCCACCTCTCTAGAAAAAAGCAGTTTAATCAACTTTTCCACAAAAAGAAGTACAATACCTCCTATACTTAAAATATGTGATAAACCTATTCCCGAGAGAAGTACAGTGTTTTAAAATCCTAGGTATAATCTTCGACCCCAATATCACTTGGAAAAATCATATTATTTACCTCCGACAGAAAGGTTTTAAATATTTAAATGCAATCAAAGCATTATCGTCCCCTAAAATAGGAACAAGAACTGAGATACTCTTTTAAATATTATTAATGCCACAATCCGTTCTATTTTTGACTATGGAAGTCAACTTTTTTCCTTTTCAAGCAATAGCAATAGACAAGAATTAGAACCAATTTACAATGCTGCATTACGTTTAGCCCTAGGTCTCCAAGAAACACTCCGATAGACGTATTAAGAGCGGAATCTATGAATGGCAGTATCAATAATGGACATAATTTCCTTTGTCAAAAATTTATTATTAAACAAATAGCATTAAAAGTCTGGTCACCAAATGCAAGGTTATTTTGGGATATAAATAATAATTTTTATAGATATAGAGAAAAAGAAATCAGTATTTTTCAAAAGTCAATCAACCTGCTCCAAGAACTATGTATTTCTAAAGTAGATATTCTTCAGTGAACCCCTCCTCTTCCAATCTATGAAAATCACAAAATAAACATCTATACTCATGAACTGCCTTTTCAAAACAGAGATCTTCCAGATATCATAGTGCAAAATATGTTTAATGATTATATCCAGTCAAACTTTAATAACAGTATTATAATTGCAACAGATGGTTCTAAAAATACTAATAAAACATCAATAGGAATTTTAATCCCCAAGAAAAAAGTTAGACAAAATTACGTACTGAAAGAAATGATTTCCATTTTTACAGCGGAAGCTATCGCTATATGGACTGCGTTAAAAAATTGGGCTTCAGAAACAGAAAACTATGTCATCCTGACAGACAGCTTATCAGTTCTAAAAAGTATCCTTAATATTAATAGAAAATCCAGTACAATAATATTAAATTTAAATTCAACGTTACACGAGTGTCTCCAAATAGCTCAATCAATTACATTCATTTGGGTACCAGCTCACAAGGGAATAGAAATTAATGAAGAAGTAGATAAATTAGCTAAAGCCTCTCCAGATCCTTGGAATATGATTCCTTGGATTACTTGGGAAAATCTACATACATTTTTCAAAAATCAACACAAAAGCGAAAACGAAGAAATATGGAAAAAGAGCAAGAGACATAAAAATTATAGTTATATTTCTCATCTTAAAAAATGGAAAAAACAGGCAGCAAAAAATAGAAATACAGAAGTTTTAATTAATAAGCTTGCGGGCAAAGAAATTACCATTAAATGATGTTTATTTTCTTTTTAAACAAACAGATTCCCCATGTATTCAGATTGCCATGTATCAGAAGCTAGTGAATATTTTATTTTAACCTGCAACAAATATCAGTCGCAGCGTAAAGTATTGAAAAATTTTATCTCTAATCATAGTAAATGGTCTTATTCATCAATAGCGAATTGTGATACAATAGAGCATATTTAAAAAGTCGAAGAATTTTTAAAAACAACCAATAGATTCTAAAATACTAAGTAATAGATTCAAAATACTCTAGTTTCCTCAACCAATTTTGAAGCATATGTTAACAAAGCTTACAGTTGTACATAATAATCAAGACCTATCCTTGCATCCTATTTGAAGAAAATAATGTAAATAATCATTTCGGAGCATAAGGTGCTAGCCAGGGCTCCAGATGTACAGTGGTATCACTGTACTGAACTGAACTGAACTTTGCATAAAATACTTACCTTGTTTGTTTGTGTCCACTATGTCAACTAGCACATGATGAGTTAGATTGATATTACTGAAGGTTCATTTCAAAATTTTTAGCATGGAGGACAACCAAATTATGGGCGATCAGATTTTAGCTTCCAATTATGGTAATGAAGTGCATCTTAAATTTGGCAGGTCCGCAGATGGAAATGACAACAGGAATATTTCTACAGAACAAGCACAGATTGAAAATGATTCTATAAAATCTGACCCTCTTCAAACGCGCGACATGGTTGTTCGTTATTCATATGGCAATCGCAGAGCTTATGTTGCTGTGATTATTCTCTGTTTTATCAATTTAATTAATTACATGGATCGGTATACTCTTGCTGGTTTGTATATTTATTTTATTTTGATATGTAGAATTAAGAATTTAAGATAAGTCAACCACAGAAAATAAATACGTAATTTTTTTATTTTCATTTGCGGTCGAACTTGATTCAATTATAGCCTAACTTTTCATGATGGTGAAACCCTGACTTTGCTGATGGTATTTGTGCATTACTAAAACTCATCCTTAAAACACTAGGAGAACCAATGGTGTCTTAATGACGCATGGTATATATATCTCGGTTTTTAGAGCTATGAAATAAACATGTTTACCATAACATCTGGAAACTTTTGAAACGAATTTTCTCATATTTTCAAAAATATTTTATATGGATTTGCTTGCATTTATCTGGAAGTTTTCCCAACAAGATATATATGGATCCTTGGAGGCTAATAAAAGCTTCAGAAGTGGGTAGGTCCTCAAGAAGAATTCTCTTTTAGAGCTCCATAATGTAAACTAAGGAACTCGTAATAAAATATTAACACAATTATTTAATAATATAATATAACATGACAAAGAAAAGTCCAACAATTTGTAGTTACAAGATATCCATAATCTTTCAAACCTTCTGTAATTAACAGTTAAAGGAATGTCTCCATGGGGAATTTAATCCATCCAAAATTTGAAGATGTTCTTCAACTTGAAAGATCTTTAATCTTGAAGATATTCTAAAATGTATGTCGTTGTTTTTATCATCTTTTGAGAAATTGAGTTTTAGTTGTGCAATACATTTTTGTTGAAAAATATAATTTAATTTATTAAAAGTAATGTTCTTTCGACTCGTAAAATATAAGCTAGATATTAACACTAATGTCAATAGGATCTTGTTAGTAGAGCTTATTTAGACCTTATATGAACTCCATACCAGTGATTTATCATAAGATTATCTGCATGACGCAGATTAATTGCTAAAGACTTTACAAGTTGTGTCAATACTTTCTTGTATAACGAGCATTTGTTGAAATTTGTCAAATGTCTTCCGTTGCATGAAACTAATATGAAAGAACACTTTCAATGCCGTGTTTAGGAAAAATTTGTATATGAAACTGCATGTTTAATTTTTTCGAAATTTTTCTGTATGTTAAGTTTGTTTTATCAATCTTCTAAATTTTGAATGTTTTTTTGTATTGTATTGCAGTTTATTTTTTTTTTTATAACTTATCATTATTATCTCTTGTATCATATCAGTTTGGCTGTCAATATCTGCTAAATTTTTTTATTATTTTGGGGTAGCTTTGTACTTTTTGGCATAGCACTTTCATTCTGGCTACTTAAGGACCAAAAATTAAATTTTTTTAATCTTGAAGAAAAATGGTTTAACTACTTCAATTAATTCTAATAAATTAAAATAATCATGTAATTAGTATTTAGTAATAAATTGTTAATATTTTAAATTAGTATTACTTGATTACATACTTTATTTTTAACTTTGTTTTTATATTTATAAAATTTATTGACTAATTTTTTTGCTTTATACATTCTTAATTATATTTATGTTTATGCATGTGGTAATGGATTTTATATTTATATGTTTGTTCCCATGATGTTCTAACAAAATAAAACTATTTAATTTAGTTAAAAGAAAACTCGGATAATTTTTTATAAGTGTTTTTTCTTTTTGTTTTTATTTGTTAAAAAAGAAGTCTTAGCACTTGGTTTTTGTTTACTTTTTCAGTTTTTGGGTCTCTTGTTTGCATTTTCAGATTGTTCTCATTTGGTATTGATCAGGTATAACATATAATCTGTTGAAAAATGACTGGTCTCCCCAAAAAATGGCAGTTTCTGAGAACTTGATACCTGTTCCAGAATATTATGTATGCAAAAATATGGGGAGGGGGCTCATATGCTGAGTAATGAACCATTGATCTATAGTTAAAATATTTCATTGTAGTCAAATAAATAATATTGTCTATTTTTTAATTTAGTTTTTTTGTCTTAGTTCAGGTTTTCTTGGATTTTACTGTTTACTTCTATAAGTGAGTGTAGATATTAAACATGAAGTTGAGAAAAATGTGTTTGATATGTATTTAATAAAGCTTATAGTTTCAGTGTAGAATAGGTGTCCCTTTGGCAAAGCCAATCTTCTTGGCGTCAAGGCTCGGTTGCCAAACTACTATATATGTAGCGACAGATGCGAGTTTTGAGTGGAATTTTTCAATGAAATATAATGAAATATCAAAAATATTAAAAAAAAGTTATCCATTATGGATTAAAGTAAAATTTTGTTTTTTTGAAAACTAAAATTAAATTCTAAATTTCAAAATTAAATAAAAAGTAAGGCTTGCCTGCATTTTGGAAAGCTTTCTTCAAACCATCTATTCTTTATTACAGACCTTGCTACACGATGTGCATTCTCTCTTTTCTTTGGCATATCCAGATATAGCCATCACTTGAGTCTTTGTTAATCAAACACATAGCTTTCTTGCAAATGGTGTATTCCACATTTGTAATTTTTTTTCCATGCATCACTGTGTCACAGACATTTCCCCCTTTTGTTTCAAATCATACCTTTCAGTCATACTGTTCGGGATGATTTGAAGGATCTACTTCTAAAGAGAAAAATTTGATGTTAAATATTCCAAAAAGAATTCGAATTCAAGTTGCTGTAGCTTCAACACAAACAAAATGAAAATACAAATTGAAAATGAATAAACAAATGATGGAATTGTTAATTTGAAAATTGTCCTTTTTGAAAACATCTGAAAATTTTAAATAACCAAAAGCAATTTATCAAAAAAAACATGTAACTTTATCTGCATAAGACCGCGCTTCAAATTACATGGGTTACCAAATTGTACATTCTGATACATATACACACAGAATGAATTCTTTACCTCACCAAAAGATCTAGATAAACTGCCAAATCCAAGGAGCCCTCTATTCTACTCTTTAGCCTATTTTATATATCATTCTAATGATTACAAAAGCAATTGTATGTTTGCTGATGGGTTTCACTTTTAACTAGATTTTTGTTTCAACAAACATGGCTGGTAATTTGTGTAGATTATTGCCAAATGTTTAAGTGTGTATGGCTTGTGTTTTTATAAATTCTTAATATTTTTTGACCTTTATTTACTAGGAGTTTTGAAAGATGTGAAGGATTATTATGGATTGAATGATAAAGATGCTGGTCTTCTTCAGACATCTTTCATTATTAGCTATTTGATTATGGCTCCAGTATTTGGTTATTTGGGGGATCGGTATGACCGACGTTATATTATGGCATTTGGCATTTTGTTTTGGAGTGCTACTACATTCTTAGGATCTTGTATACCTGCTCATGTAAGTTATTAAATGTAACATACAAATGTTTGTATGATTATATATGTAATGGAATTGTTATATAATGTGTGGAAGCTGATTTTTTATTGAAGAAACTTGTAGCATTTAAGGAAAATTTTCAGTAAAAAAATTCATTATAAATTTTTTTAAAGTTTTAAAAGGGGGGGGGGGAGTTTAAATTTTAATTAGTTTGTAGGTAAGATTGAAAGTTTGAAGATTTTTGTCAAAATTCATCTCGGGGGGGGGGGATTTAAAAAATTATTCTACTCTTTTTACTCTTTTGTGTATTTACTGTATCACTCATTATGTATTATGTATTTACTCATTATGTTTTTCGCTGGCTGAGTGGCATAGTTTGACCCTAACCTTGTGTGCCCAAGTTTGTGGGTTTGACCTTGACCCATGTTGGATTTTTACGGTGCAAAAGATTGACATTGTCCATGTCGTATGATTATGCAGCATGCAAGAGATCCTCATTTTGCTTTGGTGCTCTTGGTAAAATTAAATTTCTAGTTCAGTTTTGCTCCATCAGAGCTCAAGTGCTTCCATCTGGGGAGGAAACTGGGCATCTCTCAAAATTACTTGGAGTGATTGGTATATCTCCTATATGGTTCTGCACTAAAGAGATACCAGCTCTCTGGGAATGTACTAGGTCTGCAATGGTAAAATACTAATCCACAGCCCCATTAGAAATAAACAAATATATTTACTATATAAACTGTAAGGATTATTGCAAATCAGAAAAATACATTTGAAAGCTTCTTAGAAAATGTAGTGAAATCCTATTTTAGTGTATCTCTTGAATGTAGTTTTAAAAATTGTTATAAAAAGGTACCACAAGCACATTTTGAATTATTGCTAGGTTGAAGCAGGATATCAGAAGGACAATGTCGCTAACTGGATCATATAGATATGTAAAATACCACTTAATAAATGATCTTATTTCATTTAAATAAGGGGTATTAGTATAACTAATTTGCTAACTCTCTAAAAATAATGTTACTGAAAATTCTTTTAATGTGCATTCAGATAAAGAGATAGGAGAATAAGTTTCGAGGTAAATGGTTCTGAACTTTTGTAAATCCCTGATATGCAAACTTTTAGAAACAAGTGCCCTGGAAACATCAGTGTTAGTAAGAAATATGGATTTCTTCAATTGTCTAAAATTTATATGAATGTCATTTTAAATGTTGACATTTCAAATGTAAAATTGTTTTATCAATCACTAAAACAATTTAATGTATTATATTGCTCAATGTATAAGGTGCATAGGAAAGTCCCTTTAACCTGAAAATATGTGGGAACGAAGAGAGCTACAGCTATGCAAGTGAGCTCTTGTAGTAAAATGACTATGTCCAACCTAATGGAAATGGCAGTGAGGCCCCTAGTGGTGGAATTTGGACGATAGGCATTGAAAATCGAAAATGAAGAGAGATGGAGAAATTTCCAGTTAGCAAGTTTTGGAGCATCAATTAATTAGTGAATGACATTTGGTTTGTACGGATAGGATAATTTTTTTTGTTGCCTGTATTCCCAAAAATGTCCCAAAATCAATGCTATACATTTTGTGAAAATGTTTTAAAGGAATAGCCATAGATATGATGAAACAAACAACTTATTACATGAAATACATACTTATGTAAATAGTTTGATATCATACAAAAAAAACTTTTTTGGATTGTGTACCAAACACCAAATACGCTAGTCCATTTACATATGGTGTAGTATCTGGAAGGATCTTAGTGGGACCTGTTCATTCTACAAATGCGTGTTAAACAGACAGTGGTACTTTTATCGATATTGCAAGATATTATACCAGACTTTGTAGATATTTCCCTGTCTGCCCTATGGCCTCTGTGGTTCCAACATAATGGTGCCTCTGCACACCAGACAACTGAAGTGCAAAGCTTTTTCAAAGATTGTTTTGGACAATAAATTATTGGCTATGGTGATAGTGTTAAAGGGCCTTTACAAACACCAATCCTCAGTTTGCTGGATTTCTTCCTATAGGGTAGTAAAAAGATCAGGTTTATGCAACTCCACATACAAGTTTGCTGGATCTGCATTGTTTTATTTACAGGTATTTATTGCAGTGTGACACCTTTCATGCAGAGAAATGTGTATGCAGAATTGCTCTCATAAGTACAAATGTGCATTGTGAGCAATGGCAAACTCTTAGAACATACTCAATATTAATTTATCACTGTGACAATTTGCCTTTGCATTTTTTGTGCATGTGTGATATCATCGAACTGTTTTGACCCAAGTACAAATTTTTTGTATTAAATTGTGTGTTTCTTTATACCTATGGTCATTCCTATTGAATTAAACAAAATGCAGTGCATTGATTTTGGACAATTTTTTGCTATACAAGTGACAATTTATAATGTCTGAGAACCAAATGTGATTTTGCTCTAAAACTTTCTAACTAGAAATTTTGCTCTCTTTTTGTTTTTCGATTTGCAATGACTGTCTTCCAAGTTCTGCCTCCAGGGGTGCTGCTGTCTAATGTATGAGGTGGGGCTAAGTTTCTTTACTGTACCAATGTCCCCATTTGCATAGCTGTAGCTCTTTTTGCTTGCAAGTATTTTCAAGTTAAAGACTCCTATGCAACCCAGTATCGTATTTTTTGCAATTATTGTTTGTTTACCCCCGTGATTTTTATGTTTGAATTCATTATTGCAATGTTGTATTAATGAGGTTTTTATTTGAAAATTAAGTAAGGTAAAGAAAACAGCATGAAGTGTTGTATTGTACACTTTCATATTGACATTTGAATATGTTTGTTCTTGTCTTTGAAAAAATAGGAATTTTTTTCTTTAAGTGAATGCAAGTGAATATGCATGCAAAGTAAAACTCTAAAGGGGGAGATTGTATTCAATATTAAACTTGTAAGACTTGCTTAGATGTTTATATATATATATATATATATATATATTCACCTGTATAATTAATTTTAAATTGGAAGCTGCAGAGATTTTGAAGAATAAGACCTGGGCAGTTTTGAATGAGAACCTATCCTGGGTTTTTAAGTTCCTAGAAAAGTTGCTGTAGCTCATTTTAGACTGTTAAGAGAACATGACTGTGCGAGGTCCCATCTCTAATGAAATGGTATTGCCAACTCACCTGACTGTCCTCTGTGACTCTGATCAGCCTATGACTGCTGAACATTTGAATGTATGCCCTGGACTAAATATTTTTGTTTGTGTTGTCAAAAAATATTGGTGAGATTGTGCACTAATAGCATAGGTGTTATTTGTAGTGTGTGGCATTTGTAAAATAAAAAAAAATCACCAATATGTGAGTACTTAGATCTAAAATATACTACCTTTTTAATATTTTCCTTGGAAGTTTCTAATTGGACTAGACCTTATGAAATTTTATTTCAGTAGGTGTGGAATTTCCTGTTGGTTACATCTCTAATACTATTATTTTTTAATTTATTTTAATTCATGAATTTGTCTGCATGAAACTTAACATACATGAGCTATAATAATATTTAGAAAATTAACTTGGATATCTGCTAAATATTTGAATTTTTTTTCTTGTAATTAAAAGTTCTGGTTCTACATAAATAAATACCCCAACTTTGAAAAGGGATATTAAAAGAAAACTAAATGTGGTTCAACCTTGTTCATCCAGAATAAAAAATAACACTTGAAAGCTTAAATTTAATACAGTTATGTATGTTCATTGCAAGCCCTTCAGAAACATGAGCCATATTGGGGCAGTATAACTCATCCCAAACTCTTTTTAGCATGTGTGGTACAATACTTTGAAAGTCTGCAGATATGCATATCTTAATTTCAGCATCATTATTTGGTAGTGATGGAACTACCCCCCCCCCCTTCTGATATTTGATGTAGTCCTGGAAAGGGGGGGGGAGTAACAAAGAATGATTTTAGAGCTGTGTAAAGAAGCCTTGACATCATGAAGAACAAGGTCCCAAAGTGCCTGGCAACTAATCTATCAGTTATGTACTTATGCATTCATGGCTATTTTTTTTAATGACAAATTGGCTATGGTTTGATGCACCATTCTGCTGTGCAGTGAAATCCCTAGATTTTTCTGTTTTAACTTAAAGAAATAATCCCATTAATAGTCTCATGAAAGAATAGGGAAAAATTTTTTGTCATGCACTATTTTCATAAACTATTTTTCAGATATTTATTTCCAATGAAAAAACCTATTTTGTTTTCTTTTAATGACCATGGAAAATTAAGATATTCTTTTGAGTCTCTGTTTAATTCATACATAAAGTCAATTTTCATATAATCAGCATTTAAAAATTAACTCTGTATTTTATTTTATAGTATTTTCGAATATTTATATTTACACGTGCATTGGTTGGCACTGGTGAAGCAAGTTACTCAACTATTGCTCCTACTGTCATTGCTGATTTGTTTACAGACTCTTCCCGAACACGCATGCTATCACTTTTTTATTTTGCCATTCCAGTTGGAAGGTATGTATGCATATGTGAAATATTTATGAAGCTGTAAAAAATATTTTTGGCAAGTTTGTAATATTCTATTGAGTATACATTTTTTAAATAAAGAAATAGATTTAAGCATTAACTGCTTTGAATTAAAACTGGTTTAATTTTAATCTGTTAATATAGCATTTGATATCCTAATGTTAAAGATTAATATTTGTTTTTTTTTATACTGGGACTGAATAAAATGTATTTTAATATATGCATCAAATGTTTCATGGAACATTTTTACATATGAAATTGCTAATATTAACAAATATGCTGGTTTAGCTTCCATTTCTAGCAAAGTTACTGATGCAAGTGCAGCTTATTCTGATCAAATAGAGGAAGCTTTATATACCATATGTCTTTCTTGTAATTCATTCTTCATTTGGATGGAGAAAAGGATAGGGTTTAAGCTAAATTTTTTGTATAAATGAATACATTTAGATTTAATTGTTAAGTATCAGTTTCTAGTATATATTCTCTGAAATTTTGTGATTTATTAGAATTAAGTTAAATAATTATTGTCCTTTACAACTGGGAAAGGGACTTTCTCGAGCTGCACTCTACTAGAATTGAACTTGTATATATTTTAATAACCCTTGCATTACTTCTCATTGTGATATTTGTAAGCAGTCCTTATATTTTTATGGACTATTGATTTACTTTTGATGCTTTTTCTGGGTAATTCAGAGTTGTAGAAAGAACTAGAAATGAATTTATCAGTAAGCTAATCTTTAACTTGTTGGTTTCTTACTTTTACAATTAAAAATACATTATGGAAGTTACATCAGTTACATGTAAAAAAAAATTTGATCTTTAACACAGTTGATGATTTAAGTATAATACTGTGTATTAATTTAATTCTAAGAAACCCAGTATAAGATCATTAACCTTTTTTTGCTTGATGTAATCTCAACTAGAAAGCTTTGTTAATCAAACCTGTAATTTCAAATACTTGAATTCAGAATCCTTTCAGTGTTTATCTGTTTAAATTTCTGGTTGTTTGCATTTTTCTCTGAAAATGCCATGCATTGTTAATTATTGTTGCTGGTGCATTTTTAAGCATATTGTACTTGTTGAGTTAGTATTCAAACTATTAAACTTTAGTTAACTTTTGCTGTGATGAAACCAGTATTACACTGAAACCAGTATTTTAAACAGAATGAAAATCTAGCTGATTAGCATGGTATTGGTAGTCAAGAATAAAATGTATTAAGAGTTTTAAATATATATATATATACTGTAGAGTCAGAAAAGACTTAAATTTTGAATTTTTTATTGAGGAATTTTTCATTCCTTAAAACTGAATGCAATGCTGAGTTATGTATCTTTAGAATAAAATAATTTTATTTTGCAATTAAATAAATTGTTAACTCTTGATATATTACAATTGCTTTCAAAATATTTAATTGATCTGAAAATTGCTTTGTTGGATCTAATGGTGATATATGCAATTATTTATTTGTATGTCACAGATATTCTTCAGTTTTGTTCAATCTACTGTTGTACTTGAGTAAGCTGAATAAGATTATTTTAAGTTAAATTTATTTGCAGTTTTTTCCTTAAGGGTTTTCTTAGTATATTTTGCCTCTAGAATTCAGATGCAACTACTTGCATAAATTAGTTTATTCATTATTTGCAATGCAAATTTATCTTGATTCCAGTTTTTGGATAATTTCCCTTAAATTTCAAGATATTTTCATGCATTAAATATTTATTTTGAAATGTTAAACTTCCAATTTTTCCTTTATTTGACAAATAATTTAACTTGTAAATTTGGCTTTTAAAATTGGAAGTTTTGATTTCTTACTCAATACTTCGTTAAGATGTTAAAATTATTGTTATTAGGGAAAAAATCGATCAATAAGAATTTTTTATAACTTTCTAAAATTTAGATGTGGATAAGGGTGCATTTTTAGAAATGAGTATTTATGGAGATTAAAGATGGTGTATTCTCAACACAAATATTATTAATAACCAATTTAGAGTTAGTATCAGAATTTGTGTGAAGGAAATTTATATCATTAAGTTTATTTATGTTCATTTTTAGAATGCAATATGTGCTCATTTGTATGTTACTAAACAAGCTACAAAAATGATTCAATTCCAGTGGCCTAGGTTATATTGTTGGACCAGAAGTTGCTAATCTTATTGGACATTGGTACTGGGCTTTACGGGTAAGTTTGTTTACTTTGTTTATTCTGCTTTTTTTAAATATATATATGTCTAAAAACAATTTTTTGCATATTTTTATCCTATAGCTTATTCAGCCACAGTTATTTAGTGGTCATGATCAGACTTGTGCCCAGCTAGTCACAAGTTCGAGCCCTAATGACCTGTGTAGAGAGGCTGATTAATGTTAAATCTGCTGAAGTTCAAAGTACTCCCATTGGTGTGGTGTAGAAGTTCAGAGAGCAGTGTTTTCCTCATTATTTGACTGTGGTTCAAAATTATGAAGCCAGTTGCTAATAGCCCTTGTGTTGCTTTATGGTGCAACAATAAACTCGCAGCCAACTTCCCCCTCTTTATTTTAAATATATTAAATGTTAGATGTAAAAAAAAGTGTGTTCTTAAATGTAATTAAAGAATAGGATTGTGCTGAAAGAAATATTTTTGGTTATTCCAATTTTAACTTTAAAAAATACGTTTTAAGTTATTGACTTTTTTTAGTTGAATGAAGTGTTCATGAATAGTTTGAGAGTGTAAAAAAAAAGTGATATTTAAGTTAAATTTAATTGTTCATCTTTTCTTTGCTTAATAGAGAACTTTGCAAGCTTTTTTACTTGATAAAATTATACAGCAGATTAAATTTAATTGCACAAGCTTTAGTTGGATGTTCATAATAAATATTTTAGACTAAATCATTAAGGTTTAAAGCATAAATTTTAAATTTAATTTTTATTATAGAGAAAATTCCTTACATTTAATTCCTTTTAAAATTGTGTTATTTAAAGACTGAATCAAATGCTGTAGCTGAAGAAATTATAAAAATTATTTATTAGAATCAAAAGTAAGCTTTTTTAAATATCAGCAGAATATTAAATATTTTTGTATTAAATGCATGCCATTGGTGACCTCTGGTGAATTTTAATAAGTTTTGTTTGTGACGGAAAATTTTTAGGATTTAAGGATGTGCTCTTTCACAATGATTTTCTTATTTTGTATTTTTCACTTCACTGAATGTATTGTGTGCGGTATGTGTGTGTTAGGTTTCAAGATCAACAAAATTATGTTTGGGGTTCACATTTTAGTGAATATATCTTGATATTGCCAGTTTTATAAAAAATGCAATTGTAGTAGTTGAAAAAATGGTGATCCTTTTATGGGTTTATTTTATTCAGTAATGTAGTGGGACAATATTCAAAGACCATCACAATAAATTTAAATTGTTTTATAACAAACAGTATTTCAGCTCTATTTGTCTTGAGAACAGGGTTTCTTTTCCGGGAAACCGTAAGATTTATGTACTTTTTACTATTCCCCTGAATTATGCTTCGTTTCCGGGAATCGTACGGGGTTTGAATTATCTATGAGGTAGCTATTTTTGACTTGACTGTAGATTTCAACCTCGGATATCGTTATCTGACCCTACTGTAGCAGTTTGCGATCGTTCACCTCGAACTTCTGGAGGAAGGAATGTTCGTTACCCGAACTGTGGGGCAAGAGTGTAATATGAGAACGTTGGGGGTGATAATTTTTCCAGCTAGCCGTGAGAAGGAGTATATGTCCAGATCAATTCCTATCTGTGTATCGAGCTTCGTTACTTTTAAAGCAGTCGCATTTCGTAGCCAACCAGCACTATCTGATCGAAGTTCCAAGATCTTGATTTATCTGGATAACGTAAGTAATGATATTTAAAACTATTATTTATTTTATCTTTTTAAAATTTTTTTTGGATATTTGTCTTTATTATGAGCTGTGTAATTGAATTAGCAATTTGAAGAAGGGAATGAGACCACAAACTATTTAGGGGAGAATGTTTTCCTTATTTTTCTAAACCTAACTTTCGTGTGAGATTCTTATATTGTTTGTTTATATTTATGTCACAATGTAGCAATTCCATAAACAAGAAATCGGTTATACAAATAAAATATCTTAAATACAATAATTAATATTTTTAACATGCATAATCGGCACTTCAGCAACAAATGAGTTTTCAATATTTATTAATATTCATTTCTTAGTACCAACATTAGAGAAATAATTAATTCAGCTTTGACTGGTTAATTTTCAAACTCTTGCGAGTCAGTAAAGGAACATTAATATTAATTATTTTTCAAATGTTAATTTTTTCCCTTGAAATTTTTAAATTACAAAATCTTTAATTGTTACATTTTTTCCATGCCTGAGTGATAAAAGTATATATTGCTTATGCAGTCTGAAATATTTTAAAAATGACCTAATCAATTTGTTATATATTTTCTGTATTTTTTAGCTCATTATATAAATAAATATTAATTTTGGAATTTGCATGTATACTTATTTTATATAGTTATTATTAATTTTATTTAAAAAACTTGTTTTTTTAAGTTTTTGAAATTTTGATGTATTCCCAGGAATGACAATTACATTCCCGGGATTTCCCGGACATTCGCGGGAATGGAAAAACCTGGGAAATCAGAAACCATAATGGTTTCGTCCATCTCCTCAGTGTAATCAACAATGCTGCTTAATTCTTTTTCTGCTGCCCCCCCCCACCAGTTAAAGAATATATATTTCCTTGATATAATTATTCTAATTTATTGTAATTTGTCTCTTTTGGTTGAATAGAACCTAGGCAAATTGTTCTTGTAATAAATTATGAAAGATGCTTGTGCTTTTCAGTTTTATGCTCTTCAGTTTCGTTCAAGAGGAAGTTGCGATGTACGTCATGATAGTAACAAAGTAGTTATGATTGTAAATTAATGGCTGGCATTATGAATTAGAAGTTTGAGTCCTAGTATCACTGAATACTCGCTGTGTAGACGGACGGATGCACATTAAATATGTTGAGGCTCAAAGTCCTCCTGTTGGCTTGGTGTGAAATCTTGAAGGAAAGTCCTTTTTGAAGTATAATTTATCTTAACAGAATTCAAAATTATAAAGTAGGTCACCTACAGCCCTCATGTTGCTTCAGCATGCAGTGTATAATAAAACTAAATAGAGCTGTATATATATATTCTCATATTTTGATAAAAAAAATACTCTGTCAGTAGATACTACCTTTGTTGAAATGTAACTTCATAGTTTGTGAAAAATGGCGTTTTCTACTTGGTTTATGCCAAATTTTTAGAAATAGCTAATTGCTTCAAATTTGTTTCGAAGTAAGTTTGGGGTAAATGCCAATCAAGCTCTAAATAAAAACATAGAATACTAGTTTAACATATTCAACTACTCATTAAACACAGAAATGTTTAATGCGAAACAAGTTGCAATAAATAAAATAATGGGAGCTGAATCACTGGCATGCAATTAATACAAAAGTACCAGTTATTGTAAATTATATTTTGTTCTGTTAAAGGTGTTTTTATTTTTTTGTCAATTTATATATAATTTGATATGATCCTACATGCATTTTTTTCATTACAAATTGAAATACAAAACTTGTCATTGTCTGTAATTGCATGCTCATAGATCCCTGATTTGCTTTTTAAGAGTAACGAACTATTTTTTGAAGTTTTAAGCAAATTATCAAATATTTTTATTTTTGGAAAAATATTAGTAAGAATTCTTTAATTGTACTGTGAGGGTTTTTGTTACTTTTCAAGAATCTCCATCAAATCTCTACTAAAACAATTCAGAAATAAGTCTTGGAATTTTGTATGAAAAAAAATAAAATTTTTCCATTTATGCTGTCCTACAAAAACTATTATAAGATTTGCTTGCCTAATTTAATAAAAATAACATAAAATCTGATTTTACTTACTATTGTTAGTTTAAATATTCACAATTTAAATAACATTGTGTTACCTTAAGTATGTTGTGCACCTATTGTTTATTAGAATATATTTTTTACGAACATTTTAAACAATTTAAAAAAATTAATCATAATATTTAAAATATTGAATATTTCAGGTAAAATATTGCCTGTTTTCTTGTTTCTTTTACATCATATTTTCATATATAATAGTTCAAATTGTCTTTATTAATTGTCATTTATAATTGCAAGAGGATTTCAGTAATAACTAGTTTAGAGAAACATCTCAGAATTTGTATTTTTTTTCTCATTTTACCATGAAAAGGTGACACCAGGTTTGGGGCTTTTGGCAGTTGCATTATGCGTAACTGTTTTAATTGAACCTCCTCGTGGTGAAGCTGAAGGGGGAGCTTCATTGAAGTCTACAAGTGTGATTCAAGACATAATCGAAGTATTTAAAATGTAATTTTAGTATTGTAGATAAAGTACTTAGTATTTTTAAGTGTTTTATGTTTATAAAGTAATCATCAACTCTGTTATTGTGTAATTTTACTGTAAAATAACTTTTAAATATAGTATTGCTTTGGAAATCTAGGGAGATTTTGTGAAGGAAATCATTTTTAAAATGTGACAATATTAATTTTCCTTTTACATTCGTTTGTTAAATTGCAAACATTTCAAAAGTGCTTAATGTTAACTTTAAATTGTTTCATATGGATGTATTATGTAAAAAGTGATTTCATTTTTGAGAACTTATGTTTTTTTGTTGGTTTCTATAATACTATTTTTATTGGAGACATATTCAGAAGACATTAGGCGAAGGAAACATTTTGATCTCTGCTGGCCCAAAGTTTCTCTATGTGAAAATAACTGTGAATGTTTACAAAACCAATGATTCTTTATTGTAAGAAATTTGATAAATTTGAAACTAGTAGTTAGAAATGCCAAGTTTTTCATCTGGCATAAAGTTTGTTGAAGTTAAGTGCGAGGTTTATCTTGAAACAAATAATAGATTTCAAACAATCAAGCTTGAAGAATGCACAAATTATGATAAGTTATAATTTTTTTAATGTGTAAACTGACCTGTAAATATTTGGAGCATGCATTTTCATAATTCTTTAAGTAAATTTTTAACAACATACTTGAGAAATTTCAGTATTGTCTTATTGTGATTTTGGTAGTTTTGCTTATAATGCTAAAACTACCATGGCAAGTAAAATGACTTTGAACTTTGAACAAAAAGTTCTTGGGAAATAATTTTATCTGCCATTTGAACTTGCATATATATTTATGTAATTCAAATGTAGTTATCAATATTTAGTTCTCATATTTTTATACCAAGAAATGAGTAATTTGGCTTACTTACCGCAAAAGGTTTATACAAAATGTTTCGAGTGTTAAACATATGTATGAAGAAAATGTGTATTACAAAATCATATAGTTAACAAAATGATTTGGCCTCATTTAAGATTATATATAATTTCTTTAATTTTAATAAGGATGGAATTGTTATTTAGAAAAATGTCTGAAATCAATTTAGTTCAAAGGTGCTTTTTGCTGTACATTATGAAATGTATCACTTTTAAACTGGTCATTTGACTCCTTGTGGTAGAAATAAGTACATATGAAATGTCGGTAGGTTCAGTGTTAACATCCAAATTAATGCCTTTTAGTTATTGAAAATTTTCTCTTTCAGTCCTTCCTTCTTGTGGGTTAGTTTGGGCTTCACATGTGTCACCTTTTCTATAGGGGGCTTAGCTTGGTGGGTACCTGATTTTATGACTGATGCTCTTGAAGTGCATGGTGAAGCACCAGACCCAGTATAGTAAGTTATTTTCCCATCTTAACATGGTCTAAAAAATTTGGTTGAATATGTGTGAATTGTACATTGAAAAAAGTTATGCTATATATTTTACTTATCTTTTTTAGTGTTACTACAGTGTTTGGTGCTATCACTTGTCTTGCTGGAATTACTGGAGTCATACTAGGGTCGGTGTCTTCACAATATTTCAGGAAATATAATCAAAGGGCAGATCCATTAATTTGTGCATATAGTATGCTATTTGCTGTACCTTTCGTATTTGCAGCCTGCATTATTGCTGCTTCTAATATTCCTCTGTCATATGTAAGTATGCATTAGTAACTTTTTGTTTATAAATACATGTGTTCTCTTTGTAACAAGATTGCTATATTACGTTAAAAGATGGTGCAGAGATGTTAAGTTTTAATGTGTATATAAAATGAATGCTGCATATTTTTAAATATATAAATTTAAAATGTTAGTTTGCTGTCAAATATATTCATGAGAAGTAATGAAATAACTTTTTATCCTTTAAATTTACTTCCTTGTGATAAATTTTCTTGTGCTAACCCTTTGTGGCATGGAATCTTGGGAAAATTAAGACCTATGTGACATTGCTTCTAAAAAAAATACTTTAATATCTATGAAATATTTCATGTGTCATGCTTAATGTGATTGAAAGTATATATCTGTTAACTTTTCAAAGGCAATGGGAATCTTTTATGCTTTCTAATTTTGCCTTCAATATTTTTTTAAAGGTTTATACAAATAAAAAATAAACATTTACTGGATTATTTAAAAATATTATTAGTGGGAAATAAATGAGCTAAAAGCCTGTCCTATTAAGAAATGTGAAGTTTTTGTAATTTTGTACTTCAGATACTCATCCAGACTTTTTTTTTTATCTAACTAGAAATGGAATATTTTAAAAAAAGTAACTAAACTTTTTTGTTATACTTTTGTATTAATTAAACCTTTGAATAATAGTAGAAATTATTATAGCCAATGTGTAGTAGTTTTCTGTGATTGATGAAAAAAAAGGGTTAATTATACAACTTGTTGCCTACTTTGAGCTGTCTTTTTTTGCTATTGATAGAAAAGTAGTTTCTCTACAGTAAACATCCATTTTGTGCGCAGTTAAAAGAATCTTGTTATTTCAATTCTTTTTTAAATGTCTTGTTGTTAGTGTTTATTTATTTAGCAATTTATAACTATTTTAAATATTTTTATGGGGTTGATTTTTATCAATAAAATGAAAATGCATGTTCTTCAGTTATTTTAGTTTTCAAAATTTAGGTAATGAAGATTTTCGTATGTGAAGTTCTTGCTATTTCAATAACATTTACTATTTATGTCTCGTACAATATTCATTGTTTAGTAAAAAGATGAATAAGTTTTTTATTTGTTTTGTGACCTTATTTTACGATGTCTTCTGAACTTTAGATACTTAAGTATTTGAATTATTTTTGTTTATTCTATTCCATTTTCTCATAGTAAATTTTGTGTGTGTCTGCATAGGTTTTGTAGATGTGAATTCTATCTAATGATGTATCACATATTTTTAGTAAAATTGGAGTGACATTTTGTGTAATTTGATAAACTTGACTATTCTATTGTATTATATTATAGTCCAAGTTATTCAATGTAAATCCGATTGCAATATTTATTAGAATGCATACTTTATATGTGATTTTCGATAATTCTTTTTAGGCATTAATCTTTTTTGGAGTTACTTTACTATGTATGAATTGGGTATTGGTCGCCGATATTGTGTTGGTATGTATCGAATATTTCTTTTTATCGCTACTTGTAATCATATTTACTTAAGATTTTATTTTCTTTCTATCAAATCTTTGTTTTTTTTTAAAGTATGTGCATGCACATTTTCAAGAAAAAAAAATTAAAGGGGTACTTGTGTTCAGAGGAATTGCCTTTCTAATTTATGTAGATTGCTGTTAAGGAGACAGAATCAGCAGGGAGTTATTCCAAAAAAATTCATTACACTTATTTTCAGTCTGTGTTTTTTAGTATGCTACCATTCATACTGTTCTTGTGTGTTATCACATCTAAATTTTTAAAATTTGGTGATAAACGTTTTCAAAGTATGTTGTAATGAAATAGACAAAGTTGTATTCATACCAGTTTATACAACTATATATTACACATTTTAATAATCTTTAAAATAAAACCTTCAAGAAAGATTCAAAAATTTTTCAGGGAGAAATTTTGGTTTAATAGTTTTGAATCTATTTTAGATTGATCTTGGTATTTTATGAAGTTAAATGTAATTGGAAGATGGTTTTGGGATATTGCATTAAAAAAAAAGTTGCCTTATTACTAATTTATGGATTTGAGTTCTTGCCTAGAGAGAGAGTTTAAACTTAAATATGTTTAAGATTGTTTTTTAGTACAAAAAGCGATTTAAAAAAAATTCTAATTTTTTGTTGCCACAAACCAATTGAATAAAGTATTTTGAGTGCTTGATGTGTAGATTTTTAAGGCTTGGATGCAATGGAAAAAACTTCTGAAGCATGAAGGAAAGTTATGAGTAATTTTATAAAAGCTGATTTTGTTAAAGTACTGAAACAATGAGGAAATCTTGGAATTTTTTATGAAGCAAAATATTTTTTTTTTTGGTAGAATGTCACTCTGAGCTATACTAATGTAAGATTGAAGTTGAAGGAGAGGGATAAATTGTATCTTATAAAATAAGTGTTTACATTTCTGAGGCTACTCTGATTCATGTGATTCAAAATTTTGCACAAATCAAAGTTAGCTGTTAAGAATATTCTCCCCCATGAATTGCATGTAATCTATATGCTTGTAGTAGCTGTGGACTCATTTCATGGCCAGCATTGCTTCTGTTGAGGTATGGGCTCTGGTCGTGGTACTAATAAAGATCTGTTTAGAATGGTTGGTGCATGCTAAATCTAGAAGTCCTCGCATTGTCTAGTTGTGGCATCTCAGGTGCTGTATGTTACTTCACCAAGTTTCAGATTTATAAGGTCTGCTGCCAATAGTTGCATTGCTTCTAAAAGAGGAGTTTCGAAAAATATAATATATGCTTTGCTTCTATTATCTGTATTACCTAATTTGAGTATTAGTAAAACTTGCAAATCCATAACACTTAAGTTTTATTGACTCATTTTGATTAATGTAATATTACAGTGTAAATAGGCATGCTATGTTTATTATTGAAAAACATGACACATGCAATTGATCACACATTACTCTGCTATAGCTTGATTTTAGTTTTATCTTTTTAAAATAATTTAGGCTAGTTTTTTGAGCCTTGGGGCTGTTGGTTAACTACTTGTTGTTGAACTAAAGACTAGCAATATATTAAGATAATCAAGCCATTTAAGTTAACCTTACTTTGCAATTATCATCAATGTGTGTGGCAACTTGTTGATCTGCTACAATATTGATTTCCTGCAAAGATCTTCTTGCATCATAATGCTGTGATAAGTTTTTTTTATCTTGAGTAGATATCTATTGATATATTAGTTCAGCAAAAAGTATTCACTAATACAATTTGTGATTAGAACAACAGAAATATATAAAATTATATTGAAGAACAAGTTATGCAAAGATTAACATGAAATATTTTAATTAAAGTAATGTTGATTACAAATCGAACTAATTCTATTATTTAATGAAGCATTGCAGTAGTTATTTCAGTAATTTTATTTTTAAAAAGAATGGCTTGTTTAAGAATTCAAATTCATTCTTTTTCATGTTTAAGACACTAGTGTCCCGAAAAGAGTATAGAAAAATTTTAAGAAAAGTGAGTATGTATGTGTATGTATTTCTCTCTCTCTCTATATATTCTGTATATCTTGGTTCTCAAAAACAAATGTTTATGGGAAAATTCTTGTAATGCCATTCAAAGGTATGTAGAATAGAATTTATTGTTTAGCTGAAGTAGGTATTTCATGGTTTAATGCAATGTTTACATAATTAGAAATTGTATTTTTAGTTTAAAAAGACTTAGCATTGGTTCTAAAAATAAAGCATTGTTTGGATTTTAAGTGCTATTCTTTTCCCATTTCTAGTATGTTGTGATGCCAAGGCGTAGATCTATGGCAGAAGCTATTCAAATAACTCTTTCTCATGCTTTGGGAGATGCCTGTAGTCCTTATATTATAGGCTGTGTAAGTAGTCTTTCTTTTAAATATTTTTTAAAGTTTTCCTTTTATTTTTATATTAACTTGTTTATTTTTATACATAGCTGTCTGATGCATTATCGAATGGTGACAATAGTCCTATTGTTAAATTTACAAGTAAACAGTATGCTTTGTTTCTGCCAGTGTTCATTTTGGTTGTTGGAGCGGCATGTTTTTTTATCAATTCATTTTATGTTGTTGAAGATAAGGAAAGATGTACAAAGCAAATACAAGGTAATATCCGAAATTAACTTACCCTTTATGTTAGTATTTGACATTTTTCTTTAAAAATATTGGTATATGGTTGTGGAAATAAAACTAACAGTGTGCTAGCTGTGATGAAAGTTATGGATTAGAAAAGAATATGCTATAAACTATGTTGCCAAAGAAATTCATAAATCAGAATCCCATTTCTTAAAAACTTGGCAAATATATATATATATATATATATATATATATATATTTGCTAACTTCTTTTAAGAGTGCTTGTTTAATTGCAGTAAAATTCATAGTGACCACTTTTTAAAAACTATTCAAAATCGATTTGAAACTTAGCAGATTGTTAAAATTATTGATTACACAATCGTAAATTTTTTGCTTGCAATTAATTTGTTTATTATAAGCAAAAATATTTAGATCTATTAGTCTATTTAGTACTGACACTGAGAGTAGTAATACTTAAGTACTAAGTAGACTGATCAATATCTTGATATAAAACTTTAAAGCTGTTGATGTCTAAGGTCATTTGTCCAAAAATAAGCAACAGTACAAAAAGTATTAAGATTATATTAAAAATTATGTTATTAAAAAATTTTAAGACTTTCTGTAAATTGGAGAATGGCGAGTTTTTTTCTTCTATTCTCAAGTTTACTTAAACAGACTTTATAAACAGTTATATAAGTTTGTATTTATGCATGATGAAATGTGTTAATGAAATGGATGGGAGGGGGGATTTATAAATCTTTGAATTCTGCTGTTTATACTTTTTTTCCTTTTCAAATTTAGGAGATATGACTACTGCACTTTTAACAAGCATTCCTGAAGGAGGAGGTTCAGACAGATTTTCTCAGAGGACTAATACCAGCAGCCCTATTTTAGATTGAATCTTGCTGAGTGTTTTGTATAAGAAATTTCCAGTGTAGAATATTTTTCAGATATTGAGGCTGTGTAATTTTTTCCAACTGTATATTAGTTCAGTGAAGGATCTTTAAAGCTGTTAATGTATATGTAGTAAAATATTTATTCGCTTTATGAAAGTATTAATTTATTTTTTATTAATTCTTGAAACTTAGTGTCTTGCTTTCAAAACAACCAGGTAATTAAATCTGTACAAACACTCATTTTGAATTATACTGAATGCTGAATGAGAATGTTTAGCATGGACATTGGAATTCTGCAACTTTCTTATGTATAATCGTAATGTAGTGTTTGAGCCAAGAAATTGTAGAGTATCAAATTGCAATTTTCTATTTTTTTAAAGCTGTATTTAAATTTCACTTTGTTAAAACTTTATTTAAAATTCCTGGCAATTTTTAGACAAACTAGACCTTTTTAGATTTTATGATTAAACCGTTTAATTTTTTCATGATTTGTGTTAATTTATAAATAATGTGTTAGGACATAGTTATATGACAAACTGCCATTATCGCTTATTGTGAAATGAAATACTTTTATAAATATTTGTTTTTTGTGACTTTTTATATAAGTGTATATCTGTTGAATTGAAAGAATTTATTAAATTATTAAGTGTTATATATATCTAAGACAAGTTTCTGTTTAAACGAACAATGTTGAATACAGCAAAAGCTTCCTTTTTAAATTTGTATTATATTGGAAAAATTTAGTAAATGAAACATTTAAATTAGATGCCAGAGTGTTGTAATAAACTAAAATATACCGCTTAAAATGTGTTCTTAATGCATGCATTTTCTTTCCAAAAAAACTTGTGAAATAATTTTTCGCTGTTTTCTTTATTACAGAAATTAATTAATGTTGAATAAATTTTCTTGTTTAAAATCTACCTCATTTTTAATATCAGAACTGTATTAATACATTTTTAATGTTTTTAATATTAAAATCTTAAAAATGAAACTCAGCAATTCTCCCCTTTTTTTAAGTTTTTAAAACTGAGGACTTTGGATTTCTGTAAGTTTTGTTATCGGTTTTTGTAATAATTCTAATAAACACCTTTTAATTATTTGTTTTTCTTTTTTGCTTTAAGTTAATATTCACTAAAACACTTTTTTAATAAAAATGGGGGGGGAGGCTTTTTTTAACACATTTTTTGAAAGAAAATAGAATATACACATATTTTATAAAGGATGTTAATTTCTTAGGTTAGGGTGGATTATACCGATAGTCAGATGCAGTTTGCCAGGTTCTGAAGGCCTCGTTTGATAAAGAAGTCCACTGTTTAATAGTGTAAAATTCGGGCAATTGGGTCTTTCCAAATTTTGGAATTTCTGTAAGGGAGTTGGAGGTGAGAAATAGGGGAAACAAGCATGTGGAGGATTTCAAAGCTCACTTGGGAAAGATGGGCAGTCAATAGAAAATCAAAGACAAAAGCAAATTATCTATTTAACAATGTATGAAATATTTTATTTGGAACCAAAAGTACTCCATATGAGTGCATGAAGTTTTTTGTAAAGTGTAGCAGCTTGTATATAATAGAAAAAATTAAACAAATATATTATGAAAGAGCCTATGATGCATTTTACAAAATTGTACCTCATGTGGGAAAGGGAAAGTCTTAGCAAGGTAAAAAAAATACCCAATTAAATTTGCTATTTTAAAACTATTTGGTTTAAATTATAAATTTGTAACGATTAATTGTGGAATATTTCACCATAATGATGATATGCAGTCCTTGTGCTTAACTTGGTGAAACAACTCAGTTTTATATCAACACTAGTATTTTAAGTCTTTTCCTTTTAAAGACAATCTATTGGGGTTTTTTAATTGCATGTGTGTGAGCATTTGTACAAATTTCCATTTCAGCCCTCTTAAAAGTGGCTTGTAAAGTATTAGGCTTCAGTTGAACTGGAATAGTTATCAACATATAAATTTATCCATTAACTTTAATTGCATTTTCATGCAGGAGTAAATATCTCACCATAATTATGTACCTCAAAACTTGGGAAATTCTTGCTTTGTGTCATGCAAATAGTTATTGTCTTGTTGACCTCCTGAGTGATTATTTTTTCCTCTGCAGTTTCTTTTCTGTGTACAATTCCAGGACGTGACATTCTTTGCCCACTTTAGAAGTTCTTCATATAGTTTGAGTGATTTTAGTGAATTTCTCTTGATTTTTGACAATTATTTAATTAATCATTCGAATTAAACATAAAGTAGTGCTATTTTATTGACAATTGGTATTTTTCATTGCCAGTTTGAAAATTTGCCTGTTATTGGGAGCTCTTAACTTTATGTGATTAGATATTTTTGATGTTACATACTTTTTTTCCTTACTGAAAACATTATCAATAGTAGTTTTAGAACAAATTATATGGAGGTTTTACTTATTTCACATTCAAATTTATTTTTCTTGCCAGCTGGGTGGCGTGGTTGGTTTGTTGCTGGCCTTCTGCACCCAAGGTTGCAGGTTCAACCCCGGCACAAGTCGGTGGATTTTCATGGTGCAGAAAATCGACAGCGGCCATGTTGTATGATTATACAGCATGTAAAATATCCCTAGAGTGTCTGTTTGGTTTGGGTGCTCTCGGCAAAATTAAATCCTAGTACAAGTTCGCATCATCAGAGCTAAGGTGCCTCCCTCTGTGGAGAACTGGGCATAAAAATTACTTGTGGTGATTGGTATCCGCCTATACGGCGCCGCACTAGAGTGGTACCAGCTCTTGGTGATGTACTAGGTCTGCAATGGTAAAAATACCAATCCGCAGCCCATTGGATAAAAAAAAAGTTTTTTCTTTTGAAGAACCAGTCTTTGCATTTTTACTTTCAGTAGGAAAGTTATTATTAATCTAAAGCTTATGATTCAGTCTCCCCCCCCCCCATCCTTTCAGTACTCCTTCCATGTGGGCTAGATTACAATTGAACTCCGAATTTAAAATAAATCATCTTTTATTATTAGAAAACAAATCCAACACTACAATTGCAAAAACACATTTGGCACAAAAACTTAAATTTTTCCTGTTTTGTTTTTTCATTGCTAATTCAGCATTACAAAATTGTTTAATTTATAATTTATACAGCTTTAAAGTGAATTTCAATGTTTTTGTTGAGAGAAAAAGCTTTGACTCTTAATTTTATGAAACTAATTATTTCATGTTCTATCAGTTATTGGCATTCCTGTAGGCCATACTTATCTTTATTTTGAATCGTTTCATGGTGAGCATCAAATAAACTGACTGTAGCTTGATTTTTAGATGCCAGCGTAGTTCTCTACTTGTCTTTTAATAAAGATATTTAATCATTTTTGAGTGGGGATTTTTCTTTATGAATCTATGTGCATTATTAAAGTAAGATAATTACGATATTTTCTTTTTTTAAAAAGCTTCTAATATATTGTTCATTAGACTAAGTTAAATTGTTTTTATTTTATTTTTATTTTTTTTAATATTTATAAACCCCGTGCACCACCGAACGTATAACACGGGGGGTAAACAACACAGACAGAAGAAAGGATTACAACACAAACATCCATGCCTTCTCCGGGATTCGAACCCAGTCCCTGCAGCACCGCAGTCAGCTTCACTGACCACTGTACCGGATGGGCGGCTAATTGTTTTTATTGGGGATTAATTCTGGATCATCACCAGATTACACTGTTCATATCCAAAGTAAAATATAAATTTTTTTGGGGGAAAAAAAAGCAAGATATCTAATTAAATTTTCTGTTAAAATATGGATTTGTAATATGCAGAATTAAAGTTATTACAATGAGAGAAAGGAGAAGTATGGATCACACACACATGTGTACTAAAACTTATTTACTTGGTATAATAAGTTTTAAAAGGGAAAAAGAGTTTTAAAATCATGCCAATTTTCTTAAAAATTGGATACAGATAATTTTAAGAAGTTTTATCCTTTTCCTAATAAAGGAGGCAGTGTGAAATTTTAAAATTGGGGTATTGCATCTTTCAAAATGGTAGTTTTACTGAAGTTTTAATAGTTATTTTTCTTATGAATCAAAATATCATGAATTTAATAGTTTTTTTTAAAAAAATGTAATTTAAATCCCCAGTATAATCGGAAAGCACAGAGAAATTCACATTAATGCCTTTGTTAAATTTCATAGAGTTGATCGTGTCGAAATTTTCCTAGCTCTTCTAGCAATATGAAAAATGTAAACCATTTTATCTTGGGAAATGTCAGCTACGTGGGCTTACCATTCTTCTTCCTAGCAATATATCCTTAGGCTTAATGTTATGCACTGCCAGAAATCTGGGAAAATGAAATCTGAGTGGCATATTAATGTTAATTTCAATAAATCTTATTTCCACTGCACTCATGTAATCTTAGAATTCAAGTCTTGCTATCACTAAAGACTCATTGAGCAGAAAGACTGATGCATGTTAAATTCATCGAAGGGGAAGTCCACACGTTGACTAGGTATGGAAGCTTGGAGTGAAGTGTCAGCTAAGGTGTCATCGACCATCTAAGGTCAATGACACCTTAGCGTTCAATGTTAAACAATTGGTCATCGTATAAAACAACTGCATCGAATAACTAGTATCCGCAGTTACTATAAATAGTCATTACGGCTCATACAAAGAGTAGGCAAATGGGCGACTTCGAAAGGGGTCAAGCTGATGAAAGACGTAAAGGGAGCTGGTCATAATGAGCAACAGATTGTCACGTATGGACAGTCATCCAAAGCTACTTGCAGAAATGGTTTGCAAGCTATACTCTACATGTGGCTGTAAAAATGCAACACCAATAAGGAGTGGCTAGAAAGTGAGATCTCGGCAAGCAGAAAGCCAGCAACATAAATAAAGCGTTTGTTTCGAAATGAAATTCGTAATGCTACAGAGAGAAAAAGTCAGCTGAATAGTTTGTAGGACTACCTTAGACGGTGGTACACGAAACGCACCGAATCAATGACAGTATGGATAATGTCAGTTATAATTATTTGGAATGTGGAGCGACAAAGGCTATTATCCATAAACAACAAAAAATATTAACACATTTAGTGAATGTCAAAATATTTCATCTTCTGAATAAAAAATCTAAATCTTGATCTATTTGATAACGCTTTTTTCCAGTAACTCTGAAGGTGATATTGCAACCAGGATCAATTTTGAGAAAGATTGTTTTGCGGATGGGTATATCTACTGCAGTTTAACAAGATATGGTCTAAGTCGTTTAAACAATTATAAACGCTGCAATTGTATTATCTGAAAATTTGAATTTATGTAGAAGTCCTGGAGTGAGGATCCTTTTACGTAAGATTCGAGTGTTTAGAATTTCTTCTCTACTATTTTTTGTCCGCTTAGAGATGATGCCAATGTTTGGAATGTTGCCCAAATTTTCAAAATATTTGCTTGAAAAAAATTTATGATTTGCTTTTTTAAATCTTTCTTGATATATTTTTTGTTTACCTTCTGAGTCAATCCATTCGAAGTAAACGTTAGACCTTACGAGGTAATCCGCCTGTTCATTCCATAGTATATTAGAGAGTGTCCTGGAGTCCAAAGTAGAATCAACTGATTGTTATAATATGATTGTACGTAAATTTTACTAACTAATCTGTGAATAACACTGTGTGATTTGATCGAATAATTTTGAAGGGCATAGAGAACAGAGAATATCGGATAATATTAGCAGATTTTTGTTCGAAACAGTCAAATCATCTAAAGCTTGGCAAATAGCCAAAGCTTCAGCAGTAAAAATAGTTATTGTGATTAATTCTGTAAGTAAACGAAAAGTTTTCTGTAATACCTGCAATAGATGTAGTTTGTTCATTTTTTAAAGCATCAGTAGTTATTATATAGAAGTTTTGAAAATCATGTTCAACTGTTTCATCGAATAATACCCTAATAGTCAGGATTGGTAGATATTTTTCCTGAAATTTAAAGTCATTGACATATATTTTACATGGGAGAACTGAAAAAGATGTTCTGGGGATTGAAATAATTTGATCACTATCAGTATTTAAAGTATATTATTTATTCACAGTATTATTTTTATCTTCCATAATTTTTAGATTCAAGGTTATCTATATATATAAAGGAGAAAAGCGACTGACTGACTATTCACGATATCTCTGAAACTATTCAACCTACAGACTTGAAATTTCGTACACATGTTCCTTTCATGGATTAGAGAACGGATTTTGCGAAATTCGAATCGCAAGGGGCGTTATAAATAATCGTTTCCATTTTTAAACTACTCGACGTAAAATCTTGAAATTGGGTAAGTTGATTCCTTTCATAGAGTAGAGATCTGCTACAAAATGAGTTTGGTGAAAATCGACCCCCAATGGCGTTGCGGGGGCTTAGGGGGCGTTATAGATATCTATTTCCATTTTTAAACTACTAGACACACAGTCTTTAAATTTGATAAATAGATTCCTTTCCTAGAGTAGATATCAGCTACAAGATGGGTTTTGTGAAAGTAGCCCCTCCCCCAAGTGGCGTTGCGGGGGATTACGGTGCGTAATAGATAAATATTTCCTTTTTTAAACTACTTTACCTGCTTGAAAATTGGTAGGCATGTTTCTTCATGGAGTAAATATCCGCTACAAAACGGATTTTGGGAAAATTGATCCCCCAAGGGATGTTGCGGGGGGTTAAGGGGAGATATAAATAACTATTCCGATTTTTAAACTATTAGACGTACAGGCTTGAAATATGATAATCAGAATCCTTTCATGGATTAAAAATCTCCTATATAATGTGTTTTTTGAAAATCGATCCCTTGGTGGCGTTGCGGGGGCTCAAGGGGCTTTATAGATATTTTTTCCCCCATTTTTAATTTATTAGACTCACAGTCTTCAAATTTGATAAGCAGATTCCTTTCATAGAGTACAGTTCCCAAAATGGGTTTTGGGAAAACAGACCCCCAAGTAGCGTTGCAGGGGCTCAAGGTGTGTAGTAGATAATTATTCCCATTTTTAAACTACACTCATGTCCATAAATTAAGGATAATTCAGAATCACACAGAAATTGAACTCTAAAATAAAAATTTCACCTGTAGAATCATCACACACATCTTGAAGAAGAATATGCAAATTACAGGAAACCACCAGATGGCGCGGATAGTACGTCACAATGACGAGAGTGTAAGAGAGGGGTATATAAGGAATGGTGGCAAAGAAGTAAAATTGTTCACAAGCGATTTAAAAGCCTTTCAGTGCAATAACCGCATAGTTATGACACAAAGGAAGCATTTGGATGATTTTTTTACGTGGTTGAATTATCGGACGACTGGAATGTGGACGTACCCAGCTGGAAGTATCCGAGGAACTTGGAATCGCCCAGAGTGTCATCTCCAGGCTTTGCCAACGACTCTAAGATGATGGTAATGTGAGAAGATGTTTCAGCACAGGTCGCCCCCGAGTTACAACGCCGAATGAGGACCGGTATTTGGCAGTTACTGCCAAAAGAAACAGACGGAGCACAGCATCAGACCTATCTCGTCAGCTCTCTTCAGCTACCGGTACGAAAGTTTCAAGGCAGACCGTGTACAGACGCTTAGGACACATTGGTCTATATGCTCGTAGGCCTGTCAGATGTGTTCCCCTTACCGCAACTCACTGTCGCCTGCGATTAACCTGGAGTAGAGAGCATGCATTGTGAACAAAACAACAATGGTCTTGTGTGATGTTTTCCGGCGAGTCCAGGTTTAGTTTGCAGTCTGATTCTCGCCGGACTTTCATATGGAGAGCACCAGGTACCCGTTACCACCAAGAGAACACCTTTAAACGACACCGTTACGGTGGTGCAGGATGGCTCGTTTGGGGAGGAATTATTCTTGGTTCCAGAACTGACCTGCATGTTCAGAGTGTAACGATGACAGGCCACATCTATCGGGATGTCATTCTGGAACAACATGTACGTTTGTTTCGGGGCGCCATGGGTGCTGAATTTCTGTTTATGGATGACAACGCCCGTCCTCACCGTGCAAACATTGTAGACGAATGCCTTCAATCGGAGGATATCACCCGTATGGATTGGCCAGCATACTCACCGGACTTGAATCCAATGGAGCATGTGTGGGATATGCTTGGCCGACGAATTGCAGCCCGTCAACCCCCTCCCACCTGTCTACCGGAACTTCGGAGGGCATTGCTTGATGAGTGGTGTAATATTCCCCAAGATCAGATTGATAATTTGATACTCAGCATGCGTAGGCGTTGTAAGGCCTATATTGCATCGTCCGGGAGACATACTCCGTATTAACACCATCATAGTAACCATGTTATACTGTTTTTTGTAAATAGGTTCTTTTTTGAAATTTGCTCCAGGGAGTAAAAATCGCAATTTTTATTAATTATGTCAAACATATAGCATCTTTTTTGCTCTTTACCTTTTGTTTAATAAATGGACTTTACAAATAAGTCAAATTTGTTTTGCTTCTGTCTCTTTCTTTACCTGAACTTCATTATCCTTAATTTATTCACATGAGTGTATTAGACGCACAGTCTAGAAATTTGGTAAGCAAATTCGTTTCGTAGAATAGAGAACCGCTACAAAATGGGTTTCGCGAAAATCAGCCTTCAAGTTTCATTTCGTGGGAATAAGGGGCGTAATAGATAAATGTTTCCATTTTTAAACTATTAGATCTACCTGCTTGAAAATTGGTAGGCATGTTCCTTTCATGGAATAGGGTTCTCCTAACAAAAAGTAAAACGAAAATCGACCCATAAGGAGGGTTATGAGGGGTCAAGGGAAGTTATAGAAAAAATTCCTGTTTTTGAATTGAGAGACCCACATACTTGAAATTGGTTAAGCATGTTGTTTTGTTGAAAAGGGATTCACTAAGAATGTATTTGAGGCAAAACAACTCCTGGGGGAGCAACGGGATACTGGGGCGTATAGACAAAAAAAAATCCTTTTTTCGAACTACGAGGACTATAATCGAATTTGGTTTGCATTTTTCTTTTGTTGAATTGATATACTCTAAGAATGGTTATTTTGGAGAATGACTGTCAACGAGATTATGGGGTGTATTGATAATACAAATTTCGTTTTTGCTCTATTAGATTTAGACTTGAAATTTGGCTTGCATGTTTATTTTACGGAGTAGAGATACATCGAAAATTGGGTTTGCGGAAATCCACTTGGTTATAGGGTTACGAAAGTGCAGATATATACTATACTTCAATTTTAGAGATTATTTGAAAATACAAATTAGAAGTTCATTTCTTTTTTTTTTTTTATTAAGGGGCGAGAGTTATAGGTATGAGTATATTTTTCAATACAATCGAATTCTTAATGCTAAAATTTAGATATCAATAATTTATGTATTATATATATATATATATATATATATATATATGTAAGGATAATTAAATTAGATCTAAAACTAAATCGCTAGTCCACTTCTAACTTTTATATTCCCGTTACATCTTCAAGTATTAAATTTATTACCCAGTTCGGGAAAATATAACACATGGCTTTTAAACATCTTCGCTGCTCCTACCATTAATTTTTATTACCTAGTATTTCAAATATACCTCTTCAATAAGACATATACTTGAAGACATCTGGCTTTTGAGGGGGCCGCCTATTCATATGGTTAACACGTGTCCGCCTCTCTCTCTCTTACAAAGATATTACAAAATGATCTCATGGAATAAAGGCGGTTAAACTACAATGTCTTGATCATCATTCAAATGACCACGACAGCAATAAGCCGGTAGGATAAAACCTGCAGCCTGCAAATTAATTTTAACTTTAGTGTGAAGCCATCGAAAAATTAAAACATTTAAAAAACGGATGCCAAATATAATAGAAATGCTGTAGAGAAAAATTATGGAACTGAAAGTAATGCATGTCTCTTAGCGGAACGCAGGGTTGCCGGAAAAATGGAAAGCGCTGCTCACACGAAAAGCAAAGCCATCCTCCACAAAAAAAAACACCGCAATCTCTCTTTGATGGGGCGAAAGACAAATAGAAAGGCTCCTGTCATCGAAGAGATAAGCACCGTTCCATTAGCCATAGAAAAAAAAAATTGTCTTATTCCCTTGTTCCCTTGAAGAAAATTCAAGTAATCAAAATTTTAAGATGGAAAATAAGGCAGAAGATCAAATTAAAAAAGAAAAGATGGACGGAAGAAGTGAACACAACAAAAACAGAAGAGGAAAAATTAATTCAACATATAACCATCGTCAAAAATGAAGTACGTTTTGAAGATATCCAAACTTTTTTCCAAATGTATAACCTAGAAATGCCCATTAAAAATTTCTTGGACCAATTTGAAAATATTTGCAATTCTTTTGAAATTACTGAAAAACAGAAAATTATATTTTTAACAAAATTAGTAAGTGGACCCATTGCAACCTTCATCAAGTCAAATACAATACCAAGAAGTTTCAACGAATTTAAATTGAACTTAGTACGAGAAGTTGGAACACAAATAAATCCAGTGGAAATTCATGTTCAACTAGCCAAAACAGAAAAAACATTCAAAGAGACTAACATAGAATACTTCTATAGAATGCAAGAGATCGCATCCCGAATCAACTTAGAAGAGGAAGCTGAAAATTTTTACATAATCAAAGGATTAAAAGAAGACAGAGCCATAGAAATGCAGTAAAAAAGTTCGAAAGATATACAAGAAATGAAAGAAAAGATTAAAATTTTGGACATACAAGAAAGTAAAATTTCAACTACAAATCGCCCAGAATTTATCAATCCCAAATATCCCCTGGAAAGAACACCTCCCCATTCGACCCAACTTGGCCACAGATCTCAATACAGAAGATGGCGTAGTGGTCAAGATCAACCACCAATGAATTATTCCCAAAACCAAGTATACAACCAGGTATATCCTCAACGTCCTACTTCCTATCAGCATCCCCCATCCTTTACATCCTCAGCGGCCGACCATGTACCCAAGAAGTCAACGGATCTCGCAACAAAGATCAGCGGGATTGCGACCAGATGCTCCAATTTTCCATCCCAGTCACAGACTACGAGAAAATAATACGATAATTCGACCATATCAAAGATGAGATCTTCTCATCATCCAAGCGAGAATCAATTCAAAGAAAAGTGAAGCTCTATTGGATACAGGATCTAATATTAACCTAATTTGTAAAAATTTAGTAACAAAAATCAAAGGAGAGAAAAATGTATAGTTATATATAGATATAGATATAGAACGCCTAGAATCGGACATATCCACCATTAATGGACAAATGAAGGTTAGTGAATATATTATTTTACCAATGAAAATAGGAGAAATTATTAAAGATATTAAATTCCTCATAGTAAATGTAGAATTACCATACTTAATCATATCTTGTCAGACTATGAGTAGTTTTGAATTAATTATTAATTTTAGTGAACAGAAAATATTTCAAAGAGGCAAAATAATTCCAAAACAGGGTGAACCTAAAGAAATTATTAAAGAAACGCATAAGTATAAACTAAATAATAAAAATCTTAAATTTAATAATAATAAAATTATTTATAAAAAAGTTGATCATGTGTTTAATATAGAAATAATTCCTAACAGTGATTATGATATTGTTAATAATATTATTGATAAATATAAACATATCTTTGCTAAAAATAAATTTGATGTGGGTGAAATAAGCTTGCTTCCCCTAAAATCGTACTTACTTCAGAATTATCCATTGCAAATCGCCCTTATCGAACCTCTTCTAAAGATGACATGGAAATAAAAAAAACAATTAGATGCATTGCTGACAGCAGGAATAATTAAACCATCTCATAGTTCTTATGCTGCCCCTAAAACGTTAGCATTTAAAAAAGAGGATAATGCTCGAACACGATTATGTATCGATTCTAGAAAGTTGAATGCTGTCACAAAATTAGATGCGGAACCAATTCCTCGAATAGATGCAGTTTTAGATAAATTAACACACATGCAAAAATTTTCTCAACGATTGACCTATGCAGTGGATATTGGCATATTAAATTAGATGATAATGAATCTGAAAAACTTGCATTTACATCAAATTATGGTCTTTTTCAATTTAATCGCTTGCCTTTTGGATACAAAAATTCCCCAGCTATTTTTCAAAGAGCAATTCGACAAATTCTAAATAAATATCAAATAAAATTTGCACTAAATTACTTTGACGATATAATAGTATTTTCAGAATCAATTGAAGAACATACAAAGCATTTGGAAGAAATTTTTAAAATTTGTGAAATAGAAAATATTAAATTAAAATTCTCAAAATGTAAATTTGGTAAAGATACAATTGATTTCTTGGGATATGAGATAAAACAAGGGTCATACAGTCCAAACAATACGAATGTAGAAATAATTAAAAAACTCTTACCTCCTTGAAATGTAAAAGATTTACAAAGATTTCTTGGTAGTATTAATGTCTACCATAAATTCATTCCTCAATATGCAAAATTGCCGCCCATCCGGTATAGTGGTCAGTGAAGCTGACTGCGGTGCCGCAGGGACTGGGTTCGAATCCCGGAGAAGGCATGGATGTTTGTGTTGTAATCCTTTCTTCTGCTTGTGTTGTTTACCCCCGTGTTATACGTTCGGTGGTGCACGGGGTTTATAAAATGTTAAAAAAAAAATATATGCAAAATTAAGTATGCCATTAAATAATCTTCTTAAAAAGAATCAAAATTGGAACTGGACCCCAGAATGTCAACAGTCTTTTAAAAAATTAAAGACAGCTTAATTTCAAAACCTATTTTAGCCTTATTCAATCCAAATTACCCTTGTCATCTTTATGTTGACGCATCGAAAACTTCCATATCATGTATCCTCAAACAACAAAAACCCAATAGAGATCAGCACCCGATCGAATTTCACTCAAGACGATTGAGAAATTATAAAATTAATTATACAATAACTGAATTAGAATGCTTAGCGATAATTGATAGTTTAGATAAATTCCATTGCTATCTTCATGGATCTCGTTTCACAGTTCATACAGATCATAATGCATTAGTTTGTCTTAAAAATTTTAAAAATCCCACAGGTCGACTTTTTAGATGGTCTTTAAAAGTTTCTTATGTATGATTTTGATATAAAATATAAGAAAGGTAGTACTAATATTGAAGCTGATATGCTAACCAAAAATCCTATTGCTTATCATTTAATTAATACTCCCCCAGAACCTTTATTAGACATTAATGAGATAATTCATTTTAAAAATTTAGAAAATATATCAGCCCCTAAATGTTTTAAGAGAGATGGTGTTTTCGTTGTAAAAAGACAAGGTTTATGTAAAATAATTGTACCCAAAGCACTACGAGTGAAACTAATAGAAACAACACACGAAAAATTTGGTCATCCTGGTGTAGCTACTATGTTAAAATTAATATCACCGCATTATTACTGGATAAAAATTATAACTGATGTAAGAAATCATGTAAAACACTGTGAAACTTGTCAATTTAATAAGAAGTCACATCAGGAAAAATACGGACTGATGTAATCACTTCCCTTGTGTGAAAAACCTTTTGAATTGTTATCAATAGATAGTGTAGGCGGTTTAAATTATTATAATTCAGTAAAGAAATATTTGCACATTATTATAGATCATGCCACCAGATATATTTGGACTTTCCCTTGAAAAAATGCAACAAATACGTATATTAATTGTTTGAGGCAAATCTTCAAAAATCATATACCAGAAAAAATATTAAGTGACAGGAATACTGCATTTATATCTTCAAAATTCAAACATTTTTTTAAACATAGCAATGTCACTCAATTGCTAACTACTTCTCATCGACCGCAAACTAATGGAAAAGTAGAAAGAGTAAATCAAACTATCATTACCCGCTTAAAATGCGAAATTAGTAATAACACAAGTAAAGTCTCATGGACAAAGATTTTAGAAAATGTAACGCATCAATATAATCAAACTCCACATACAATAACAGGCTTTCCTCCCACCTATTTAATGTATGGCAATTTGCCTTTTTTGAAATTTCACTAAGAGATAATAAAATATATCCTCCCATAGAAGAAGCAAGAAAATTAGCCAAAGAAAGAACAAAACAATATTATAACATCAATAAAATTAGATATGACAAAAAATTTCAGGAAGCTGATTTTAAGGTTGGTGACTTAGTGATGTATGAGGAATTCCAATACCCCAATACAAGGAAATTAAGTCCCCCTTATTCAGGTCCTTACACAGTATTAAGTAAATATTCAGATGTATATTGTTTGAAATAGATAGACCCAATGCCCTTAATAAAACCGAAACTGAATTAGTTCATTCAATCCGATTAAGGCATTTTCATCCATCTGAAAAATTTCAATTGAATTACCTTCAACAAAATATCCAAAATTAAGGGAAAAAGAACAGAAATGTATTGTGTAGTACAGAAGTGACTGAGTTTTGCTTAACAAGACTCTTCGAAGAGGAATAGTAATATAAATGATATTAAAATGTTTATTAATATATTTTGTGTTAAGTGATATTGTTGTTTATATTTAGAAGAGAAAGTAGAGTGTGTGTTTTATTATATCAAATCTTGAAAAATGTTAATGTATTTCATTATTTTATTTTAAATTGTTAAAGGAATTATATCATTTATATGAAAGTATTGATGTTATAAAGTTGAAAGGGGGGGATATAACGTTAGTTATTAGAGAAATGACACTCTAATGTACTAATATTAAGGAAACTGATTATGAGGAAAATTAAAATTAAAGTAACATTGCATTCTTTTTATCCACTGAATTTTATTATTTTGTTAATTATTTTATTCATCAGTAACTTTACTAAATTTAAATTTAAATTTAAAATTTTCTCATATTGAAATTGTGTATTTTGATATACTGGCCACATATCAGGATTCATTGTTTCTCGAAATTTTCTTTGTCTAAATTTAAACTACTTAAAGTTATTTTGGAAATAATATAGTGGATAGAAGAGAATACAATCATTATGATTTTGTATATGTCTTTTGAAACATTAAGAGGACAAACTTATTTAGTTTGATTTGTATACATCTTATTGTTTTCATATAGCATCCCTGAACATCTGTGATTTGATCACGCAGATTCGTCAGAGAGATGTGTTGGTATTGGTATGATGTAAATTATATTACTGAATATGAAATGCGAAGGAGAAAAATTTGTCTTTGAAATGATAAGTTGCAAAAGTTACAGAGAGATTCAAAATGTTTTATGAGATGATTTGAAGTAAAAGTGAATGGGTGAAAAATTTACTACACTAATTTGTGTGTGTTGTTGAAAATAATTATTATAATAATGATAGATTTCTTTCCAGAGATGATTCCCCTTTTCGAATCGAGATAAATAAAAGAGCTATTATACTCTTATATTCTTATACTCTCATATTCTTTATTCTTATAATACATGTAAAAGGAATATGGTCTGGTGTGTTGAATAGTGTATAAGTGTTATATAAACTGTTCTCATATTATTAATCATATAATTTTATTCATGCCTATGCTTTGATATTTTAACAGTGTATCTCAGCTATGTATATTTTTATGTAACAAAATTAAGTAGTATTACGAAGGCGCCTGAGTATATTTTAATAGATAATTATTATCTTAATATTTGTATATCATGTATTTTTTAAAATTATATATATTATTGTTTAATATGATAAACTTCCTCACATGTACTACACATAGGTAGACTATGTGCTAGCAATAACACAAATCTAATAATATGAAAGATTTGGAGGAAACGTTAAGCTCTTTTTCTGGATGAAATATAGATTTGAAAACGCTAATGTACATTTATGTGTAAGGAATTTCATTTTATCAATTAATATTTTAGAAGTGTTTCTATTTTGTTTATTGCTATAATTTCGTTTATTGTATTGTATTTTGATTTTATTATTCGTGTTACTTAATTCTATTCACTATGTGTAAAAAGTATTTCTATATTATGTTATGTACTGTTTTGTATATATTGAAAATTTACTATGTGCTTGTAAGAGAGAAAGACCACCGTTACTCCAATTTTAAAATTGGGGGAAAATGTAAGGATAGTTAAATTAAATCTAAAACTAAATCGCTAGTCCACTTCTAACTTTTATATTCCCGTTACATCTTCAAGTATTAAATTTATTACCCAGTTCGGGAAAATATAACACATGGCTTTTAAACATCTTCGCCGCTCCTACCATTAATTTTTATTACCTAGTATTTCAAATGTACCTCTTCAGTAAGACATATACTTAAAGACATCTGGCTTTTGAGGGGGCCGCCTATTCATATGGTTAACACGTGTCCGTCTCTTTCCTCTCTCTTACAAAGAGATTACAAAATGATCTCATGAAATAAAGACGGTTAAACTACAATGTCTTGATCATCATTCAAAAAACCACGATATATATATATAGAAAACATCATGAAATATCCAGCAAAGCGCGTGGCTAACGGCTAGTTGCTGTATAGGGGAGAAAAGATTTGGTTAGAAATTTGAGAAATGAAATATTTATATTTGCCAGTCTTCTGATTTTATCCGAGAGAATTTCTTGTCCAGCCAATTTTATCAGCACGATATTGAGAGTCCATTGTGAAAGACCTAGTGCAATTCTGAAAGCTTTGGTTTGAATGGTATTAAAAGGTTTCAATTGATTGTCAGACCATTTATTTATGATATGACATGCGTAAAAAAAGTTTTTCCAAATGCTATTCTTGATTAGTTGGATAAGATTTTCAGTTCTCGGACCATATTGCTTGTAAGTCATACCTTTAACAGCATTGATCTTTTTCATTGCTTTATTTTTCATTTGATGTATAATTGTGATATTTTACTCCGTTTTGAGAAATATACTCCTAAGTATTTAATAAAAGATTGCCGTGGAAGAGGGGTCTCAGCTAATAGTATATTAGAAAATGAGTGGATCTTTTTGTTCGAGAGTTCAGCTATAGTGCTTTTGACTGGGCTTAAAGCTTAATTTTCAATATTTACACCATTGATTAATCCTCTCTAAAGTGTTTTCTAATTTATGACAAATATAATATCAAGTTATTGATGGGAGCAATAGATAAAAATGTCGTCGGCATATACTGAACATTCGACTTCAGTTTCCAATGTTTCAAAAAAGTCATATACACTGGTGTCCAAAAGTTAAGCATAAATTTTAAAATGCGAAAAACATGGAGTAAATATTCGTAAAATTATTCCAAATTTCTTGCGGATATTAATTGTGTGAAGAAGAAACATTGGGTTTATGCAAAACTTTTCAGTCGACTACGTCCTGCGCGAAACACCGGCGCATGTCGGAACGCGGAGAAACCGATTCACGCAGCATAGGCAGTTCAGACAAGTTTCGTGCAACTGCTGTGCGAGGGAACGTTGTTAACCATCAAACAAGGTGAATGATGGCACAAAGACGCCAATTGGACATGTTTACGAAAGGAAGAATCGTTGGAATGCTGGAATCCTCACGATCACAAACCGAAGTGTCTCGGATTCTGAATGTGGACCAGGCTGTGATCTCAAGACTGTAGCAGAGGTTTCCAAGAACGGGAGATGTTATCCGACAACCAGTATCAGGTCGACCAAGAGTCACAACCCCTCGCCAAGACCGATATCTGGTAATAAGTGCACGACGTCAGAGGAGCAGTACTGCCAGAGCACTGGGTTTGGCGCTCACAGTCGCCACAGGAATAGGAATTTCGAGACAAACTGCTTACAGGAGACTCAATCATGCTGGCCTGTATGCCAGAAGACCAGCAGTTTACATTCCCCTCACGTCTGCGCATAAACGCGCTCGTTTGAACTTGAGTTCGAAGCATCAACATTGGGAGCATCATCATTACTGATGGCCAATCCACTTTTTTTAATGATACGTTTAGTCGGGTTATAAAAATTAAAATCTGGGATACAAGACAATGGTCACTATTGAAGGAGCTGTCTAAAGCGAAATTCTTGCTGTATCCGACGAGACTTGAGGAGCAAAGAGTAAAATCCAAGAGAGTAACAGAGCCAAAATTTTTCTATGTGTTGGAACATCAGTATCGAGAAGAATAAAATTAGAACTTGTTAACCATTTCACAAATTTTTTACTGTGTTGAGAAGTATGATTGCAGCCCCACGTCGAATGATTAGGGATTGCAATTCTGGTGTACCGGGATACCGAATACCGGTATTTTGAGTCATTTGTATAGTTTTGTAAAACCGGTATTCACAAGTTTAAATACCGGTTTTTCGGTATTTACTTGAATTTTTTAAAATTGTCTCCACTATATGTTCAGGCATCATCAACATATCAAAATAGTATTTGTTTTTGTTTTTATGCCTCCTTTACGGGCGAAATTAATTGGATTATGAATATAATCCAATCGTAAATTCAAAAAAAGTGATAAAATATGTGAATCATCCAGGGAGGCAGGCCAAAACTATCTTATTACAGCTCAGAGCAATACTGCACACGCACAGGATTCGTAGTCCGATATTCGTATACGTGAAAACAAGGTTGTAGTTGTGAAGAAAGTGCGTAAATTCCGATATTTTGAAATTGGTGAGTTTGTTGTTCACATTGTATATGCATATCATACTTTAGGGTTCAAAATGTTTTTTAGATTCATCATATATATACAGTCATAAATAATAACCCATAGTACTTTTGAGGAACATAAAAAATTAGTTGATAATACTTCGGTTTGGTTTCATTATTTATATGATGAAAAGAATACGGTGGCACAATGTATATAAAAATGTTCAAGAGTTATTAAAGTGAACGGAGGAAATACAAGCGGACTCCATACACGTGTAAAAACGAAACATGAAACAAATTTGTCAAAGAGATAAGAATCTAATTAAGATGAAGATACAAATTTATGTGTATAGTTTCTAAGCCCAAGTCATCAGGGATTTTAGATTAATTTGGAAGAAAAAAAAAGATAATTTGGATGAAATTATTAGTAAAATGGCAGCATTAAATGGTTTGCCATTTCGAATGTTTTGCACTTCTACTGAATTGAGAAAATCACCATAAAATCACCATCGAGATTCTTTATATATACTGTTATAATTTATAAGTTTCAAATTATTTCTTATGATATTTACATTCTCTAATAAAACTGTCAAATAAAACAAAGAAACACTCGGGTTTTTCTTTCTTGTTCTAAAATTTATAACACCGGTATTAAAACCGTATCCCGGTATTAAAATCTAAAAAATATCGAATACCGGTATTGAACTTTTGGTCCGATATTGCAAATCCCTAAGGATGATGCAGATTAAAATCGCCAAAGATGAAAACTGGGTCCGATAATGAGTCTAGAAAGGATGTAAGTAGGTGTAATATTGAGTCCTCGAGATGCATATAAATTTATCAGATGAAAGGAAGTGTTATTATTTATGATTTGCAATATTAAAATTTTGTAGTCTGATAATTGCGTATTTTCATAGGAAATTTGTCTGGCAGAAATATTTATTGGTACTGCTATCAGCAGCCTACCTCCTGGTCTGTCAAGTCTATCTTGTCGGAAAATGACCTTACCTGGGATTTACAAATTGTCATTAAGTTTCAAAGATGAAATATCCAAATATCTGATTGCGAAAAGGGAGGAATATTGAGCCAAATAAGCTTGTTTTTTTATACAATTCCATTGAAGAAAACGCATAAATAAGATATAAAAGGGGAATTAATACTTACAAAAATTTCTGTCCTCCGCTTCGGGAGATGAGATATAATTATAATTATAGAAAGCTTATCTATATTTCTAAGGAGAAAAAAAATTCTCAAGTCCCGATTAAAACTGTGATTTATATTTAAGTTTTAAAGTTATCCAATGTCAATGTTGTTGAATGTATCATCTACATTGTGAGATGTACTTAGAACACAGATATTTCAAATTTCTGTAGCATTTAATTTGCCTTCCCCCCCCCCTGTTATTAGAGGATGGTTGTTTATTTACTTCTATGATATTAATCAAGTGTGTGAACATTGTTTCTATCATCTTTTGCACAGAGTTCATGATGGCTGCAGTTTGCCTTTCTAGAGCTTTTTGAAAATTTGCTACTATGTTTTCTAATTTTTTTCCCTTCAAATTCCTGTATATTTGGTCTTGAGGCTGCTGTTTTACATGCTGTAGAATAATTTACAAAATCGGGGTTCCTTTGAATTTACGTCGTGTTTCTCCCAAAGTTAAGCGTTGATTACATTTGAATTCTAGTATATTTTTTTTCTTTGATAAAAGTGGGACAGTTGGGGGAGTTTGCCGGATGATCTCCTGTATATTTGGGGTATTTGTACACTATCCGGTGTGAGATTCTCCACAGTTGAAACATCTTGCAGGTTGGAACAAAAACGTGATAAGTGGGTGAAACTAAAACATTTACTACATTGCCGGGGTTTGTCTATGAATAGTTGGACTCTATGTGATTAAAAAATCAAAGCTTTACGCATTCTGATATATTTATACCTAGAATTGTAATTAAAACTGGAGAAGTTTCTTGTCGACTGTTTGATTTTATAAGTCTTCTAATTTCCACTATTTCAAGGTCATTCGAGTTTTTTTTAAAATTATAATGCCACATCTGGTAGTTGGGATGTCATAAAGCAGGAATCGCGAAGTGAATCCTTCCCATATTATGTTAGCAAGCCGGCTGGGTGGCGTGGTTGGTTAGTCGCTGGCCTTCTGCACCCAAGGTTGCGGGTTCAACCCCGGCCCAAGTCGGTGGATTTTCGAGATGCAGAAAATCGACAGCGGCCATGTCGTATGATTATACGGCATGTAAAAGATCCCTAGAGTGTCTGTTTGGCTTGGGCGCTCTCGGCAAAATTAAATCCTGGTACAAGTTCGCATCGTCAAAGCTCAGGTGCCTCCCCCTGTGGAGGAAACTGGACGTCAAAATTACCTGCGGCGGGATTGGTATCCGCCTATACGGCGCTGCACTAACGAGTGATACCAGCTCTTGGGGATGTACTAGGTCTGCAATGGTAAAAATACCAATCCGCAGCCCATTGGATAAAAAAATTATGTTAGCTTTGATCGGAGTATTTAAAATTTGATCAATAGCTGTGTGTGTGTGTTATTTGAACAGTGCATACAGGGTCCGAGGTACTAATTTTTATTTTTCCGCTTCGATTGAAGTACATGTGCGTTATATTGTCACGCCAGGGTATTTTGTTCTTTAATTCGGCATGTAATAGATGGGGGTTCAATTTAGGGCTGCTACTTGATTTTTCTGTATGTTCCAGTAGGATGATGATTTCAGTAAATTTTTTATTGCCTGTTCGCAAAATTAGTTCTTGGTCAGTTTGGGAATTTTTAAAGTACTTAAAATCCGCAGCTTTTCTGTCATGTTTTCTATCATTTTGTAACTTGGTTCATCGATTTCCGCTATCCGGAATAAGGAAGTGACTCAACTTGAGTCTCCGTCAAGTAAAATAAATATTGAAAAAACAAATTGGTAAATTTACCACAATCCAGATAAAAGGAAAATATATGTATCGGCGGAACCTCTTTCTTAAAGGTCTGGCAAATTATATTAAACAATAAGAAAAGGACAATAAACGAAATAAGAATTTTTCTTAAGTCCAACAGTGTACCACTTATAAGCACTCACACCTCTCAAAACTCCAACTTGTACTCAAACTGGATAATGTCTTGAGAGATGGTTCTCTAGTACATATCAATCATTTGC